>OW285237.1:76358787-76576287 GCA_935421215.2 Melolontha melolontha | reverse complement strand
TTTGTTTATTTTATCTCGTACACATAACCTCATCACCATTTCCCACATGTGCACTTATTAATTTCAATTTTTGTCACATCTTGTATAATTTATATAATATTAAATACAGTTTCCTATTTTTATCTCTCAATTTTGTTGTTACAGTTTTCTTATTTTTGTGATATTAAATTTTTATTTATTTATCTAATTCAATCTTTTATTTGTGAAGTGTGATTGTTGTGTTTGAGTGGAGAATACACTGATTGGTTTGTAGCTGCAAATAATACACCTGACCGACCGTGAACCCTGAGATTATTAAAAATTAACTTTTACACTCAAGCTCTACCGCAATTAGCTAGTTATATTAAAAAGGGTCAGATAGCGTTGATTCGACTAAGGATATTTGTATATTGGCGCCCACATTTTAAATTTAAAATCATTAACCTTTCATTCTTTTAGATTTTCAATTTTTATAATTAATTCATATACTATATTCTTAGTTAAATCCTACTCAGCGCATCGATTGGCACTTTACAATATATATATATATATATATATAATATATAATAATGTATAATAATATATATATATAACGTCTTAGCCGTTTATTTAATATATCAATTAATATATATATATATATATATATATATATATATATATATATTGTTAAGGGCTGTGAACGTTCAGAAGAAAAATTCCACTACAGAGAGAAAACAAAATACAAAAAAATTCTGTCCATAAGATCAACTCGTGTATTCTTCAAAGTATTTTTTCCTTAGCATGGAAACAACTAATTGTGATACCGGAGGCAAAGAATTTTAACCCGCAAACTATGGCTAGTTTGAGGCCTATAAGTTTGCGCTCCATATTGTCTAAAATATTCAAGAAACTGCTCAATGAACAATTAATACAACATATAAATATATATAACGTTTTACCAGCGTACCAGTCGGGTTTTAGGGCTGGTCGCAATTGTGAATCGACTTTATTGAAGATTACGGGTGACCTATTGATTCCTCGTGATAAGGTTACGCTTCCGTGGTGATACTGTTAGAATTTAGTAAAGCATACGATACTGCCAATCATGATCTGTTGTCTGCTGTGTTCCACTTTGTGGATCTAGCTGATAATGCAATGAAATTATGAAGTAGGTTCTCAGAACTTGTTGGTCTAGCATCCGGTGTGCCTCAAAGCTCTATCTTGGGTCCACTTTTCTTTTCTATATATACTAGTGCCCTTTTTGAGTCGGTAAAATCTTGTAATATACATATTGCTATGAATTGTGGTTTATATATTTACTGCACCACCATCCACAACTAATCTACCCGACTAGGATACTCAGCCAGTTGATTTCAAACAATGAGACTTCTTTCTTCTCAGAGTTCCAATCGGAAAAACGTGGAACTGCAATATTATTTGGACGCCAGTCAATTGTTCTTGACAAGTATTATATATATTTATTTTTTTTTTTAACAGTAGTAAACTTATAGCAAGAATAAAACACAGGATAAAATTTAAATGAATATTTAATACAAAAAAAAATAAAACAGAAAAAAACTATCTTTATATCTTTATATCTTTATGAGTACAAAGATTGTGTATTTTACAATAATACAACGAGGTAAAACAATTCACTGAAGATGACAGCTACGTGAATTAAAACTTCCTCTTAATTACTTCCGAACAAACTTAATTAAAAAATAATAGAGTTTATGTTTAATTTCTCCCTAGAGAACCACACTGTATAATCAAATATAATGAAACACGATCAAAAATCTACCACATGCGCGATCACATGTAACAAAAAATACCCTTAACTCCTCGTCGAATAAATTTTCAGTTATAATTTATTATATTACATAGAAATTTTAAAAATATTCTTTATTATTTATTTCTACCAATTAAGACTCTTAACTAATTATTTTAACACAATTGAAATACACTTTTCAAAGCTTTTCTAATTAAGACGTTATTATATAGTTTTCCGCACTCACCGAAAATATTCAGTTTCTTACACTCACTATCGTCCCCGCACTCAGCCGATGCACAGTTTGAAATTGCTGGGAGGTGTTGTAAACTCAACAATATTGTACGCAGCGCCGGTTTGGTGCAAAGCTGCAAAAAACCAGAAGCTGACGGCAAAGTTAACAAGTGTCCAACGTCTGACTAGTATCAGAATAGCCAGTGCTTATAGAACCATTTCGCCGGAGGGGGTCGGTGTAATTGCGGGCATCCCTCCGGTAGCTCTGCTAATCAAGGAGAGGGAGGAGAGATATGCTGGAGCCTCAAAACTCGCCGCCAGAGAACAATTGCTTGGGAGATGGCAGGAAGCATGGAAGAACGGCAAAAATGCAGCGTGGACACGAAGGCTAATCCCGGAAATCCAGAAGTGGATACAAAGACCTTACGGGGACTTGAACTATTTTATTACGCAGGCGCTGTCTGGCCATGGCTGCTTCCGCAGCTATCTGTACAGCAGAGGAAGAGCGACAACTGACGCGTGTGATTATTGTGGAGGTAGTGATGATGCGGAGCACACACTCTTTGTGTGTCCAAAGTGAGAGAACTTTCGAAATGAGTATACTGCAGAAACAGGAAAAACTTTTAACGAAGACAGTATGATGAAGAACCTAATGGGATCCAAAGTTCAATGGCTGCTAGTGTCCAAAGCCATACGAAGCATCATAGCGACTAAGGAGCATGACCAAAGATAGGAGACTAAAGATGAATATATAGACAACGCCAGCACCGAAGTAATTCGCAAGCGGGTTCCGATGAGAGGTGTGCAAGACGACTGGAGGAGGGATTTTTAGTCGGTATAACCCGACACTACCCACGATCAACATTTTCCCCTTCTCGGTAAAATTTAAAAAAAAAAAAAAAGATAGATATATTTAGATAAATTTATATAGATAATTTTTTCTTAATATGGTAGATTCAATTAGTTGGCGATTTAAGGTCTGGTTTTACTTCCAATTTTTTTGAAAAAGCCATCATATGCCGAAATATGTAAGGTCGTTTTAAATATATACATATTAAAGTAAAACCACACCTTAAATCGCCAACTAATTGAATCTACTATATATATATATATATATATATATATATATATATATATATATATACACGAGTTAAAAAAAAATTTGTGTCTATTTAAATGTTCTTGTAGATATTATGTTGTTTGGCCGATGTATACGCCTTCGCCAGTCATTGCATGTAATTTCATAAATAACGTGTTTTCTTAAATGCCGGTCTTTTGTCTTTTAATTTTGAGTGTAGATTGTTGAGATTATTGGAATAAGCTAAACTGTTCTTCGATTGACAATATTTCTGGATTCAATCCTTCTATAGGTATTTTCATTCAAGCGTTTTTTAAACTCTTCATTTGATAAAATGAATAATCAGTCTTGCAAATAAATATGTAATATTGAATACACATTCTTTGAGAAGCAAACCACACAAAACTTTCTTTAAATACTTTTTGACGTCGAAAATGAAGTATAGGAAAACGAATTTCTTCGTAATTATTTTAATTAAACATATGAACATTTTTATTACGATGCAAACTTATTATTTTTCAATTATTTATAATGCACAAATTGATATTAATCCCAAATGTACTAGCAACATAAAATTTTTGGGGTATTTTGCGGTATAGTTAAACGGGAATTCATAAATACGCATAGAACGGTAATAAGTATAACTTATGGAATAAAGTAAGGACTTAGTTAAAGTATTAGATAACTTGAGTTTTATTTTGAATCATGTAGAACCGACACGAAAGCACAGAAATTATCAAACATAACTAATTTTTTTAGTAAATTATACCAAAAATAAAATTTACCAAGCTTATTATATTACATCTGCGTTAATATTTTAGTCAAGTATCTTCCACCACACAACCCGGCAATATTGCAGCATATTTTCGTAAGTGTTGAACTGTTTTCTATGGTCCGAAATTAATTATTGTCACGAAAAAAGTATTGAGAAAAGATAAGGAAAACAGTGACATACGACAAAGTATCATAAATTTATCCTTCTATGATATCTGACAAAAACAGAGAATATATCATTCGAAATCCCAAAACTTCAACACGAAAACATATTTTATGTACAACATCTAGATATTCGAGAATATTCGAGATAATGAATTGTTCATTTTTTTAAACATTCTAAATGAGACGCCATAAATTCAAACTCTGAGTCGGTTGAAGACAAATCGTATATTGTATTATATACGAAAGATTCTTTTTAATAAGGACCATTACGCAACGTATAACAAATAGCAGCAATAACGGTAACTCTATATCACTTTCGCTATCCATCTATAATACGTAGATGTCTTCATCTAGGCATATTATTGTTAAAATTTATGCCATAGATTCATTTACAAATTAACATGCATGCCCGACTCCATTTATAATTGTTTCATCGTGATTCCGTGCCACAAAAGGCACAGATTCGATCACGTTAACTAGAATTTTTATACGCTGTATCACGAAAAATGTCTTCAATAAGTTGATGACTTTATTATCTCCACTTAATGTTAATTTAATTTCGGATTGTGCAATCTCCTAGAATTATGAACCAAATTACCGCATTAAATTGGTTTTGCATGCCCGTGGCCCGTTATTACCACACCGCCAATGAAATGGTCAACTTTATAATACGTAACTTCAATTCGTCCTCTAATTAGACGATCAAAGAGGGCGCCACATATTACGTACTCGTTTAAATGAGGTGCAATTAACATTAAATTATGACAGGGGAAATACAAGTAAAAGAATCATCCAATTTTTTTGTTCACACTCGGAGACTTCTAAACTCAATACTTTTATTCAGTATGATTACATTATACTTCCGAAATATTATGACCAGCCGTTTAAGCTACAGACTGTCTGCGATGTATTACAAACAGCTGCTCATCTAGGAATTACTAGTAAACATTAGGGACTTGTTTTAAATATAAGCTCTAAGTTACATGTCGGGAAACCCACTGGGTTGTTAAATAGCCTAAAGTAGTGTAAAGTGAAAAATTGCAAATAAAAGATATATTTGTCAAATTTTGATCTTTAATTTGTTTTACCAAGTCCCGGTTCTACAATCACAAAATAAACGTCTAGAATAGCAATAGGTACCAGGTAACACCTTATACTGGCTCTATCCCGAGTACAAATAGTTGTTCTACAAGTCGTTTTACTCGCAAGCATCGTAATACTGCTGTTGATAATAGTATGCCATATAAATGCGCCTTCGATTGCATATTTTTGTGCCAATTCGAAGATAACATACTTATGTTGAACATTATAATTTGTACGCTGTTGCTTTTCACAATTTTAAAGTAAAAATTTAATATCTTTTAAAAAAATGTCATCCCGTGCAAGGTGTTCTAACTTTTCAGTAGATGAAATAGAAATATTGGTAGGATCAGTACACTAATATAAAAAAGTGGTAGAAAGAAAAAGCCCAAGAGAAACTGTGTATTGAATTTAATGCTCTTAGTTGCTGTGGCCGTTCCTTAAAGATATTACGAGGTAAGTGGGATTCTCGAAGAAAGCGACCAGATAGAGTATACTGGTCTAAAAAATAGCTTATATAAATCAGATGGTGGTCCTCCAAGTGATAAAGAAAATAGGGCATTAGAAATTCTTGGAGTATCAGTTACAGACACTTCATGACCTTATGGTGGCGATTTTCCTTGTGGGTGTTTTTATAGGTGTATATTTGTTTAGCTTTCTTCCGTAGCCATTAGGCATTTAATGATCATTTAGACCAATACTAATTTTGTAGATGTTTGGAAGTACAATAGTTTTACAATAAAAATACATATTAACACCAAATAGACAAGATATAATAATAATAATAATAATAATACTCGTATATGTTTATTTCAAAACTCATATATATGTACAAATTACAAACAATAAATATAATAATAGATATAATTTCAATCCTGAATACAGACAGTTAAGCAATATACATGAAAATAAACAAAAGGAGAGATATGTTTCCCCATATCACGTAAAATACTTAATGAACTTGAATAATGCATAGAAGTGTAATAACGTACTTATAAAAATATTTAATTTCATAATTTGTTACTGTACAGATATTACAGAAACGTTTGAAACTGATGTAGAAGTAAATAGCGAGATGGCCAAGATGGAACATGATCTTATTCAGGTTTGTGATAAGTGATAATATACTTGTCATACTACATATGATCGGAATTATTTCATTCATAGGAATTGGACTGGTACAGATGGAATCCTAGCCTATTGAAAGAACCGATGAATAAGATTTTGTTTCGCAGGAAGAAAATATAGGTAAACATTGGTATTAAACTTATTATTTTCCTTAGATTAAAAAAATTCATTTTCGGAATTAAGCAAGGGTCCAGCAAGGATAAGCAAGGTTTGAACTAACGTTCAAAAGGATGGGCATGCAGGACATTTGTTAAAAAAACAGTGCTCTTCTTGATTTGCAAACTCATGTGTTAAAGCCTGCAAGAAAATCATGATTTGGATATGGAAATATTGAAATATGATATTGAATTAAAGAAACTATCAATTGTTGATATTGAGGAAGTTGTAAAAGGTCGAAACACTCCAACAATATCAGCAAATAATATAGTGTTACTATCGATGCTGATAAATTTGAAGTTCCATCTCCATCATGTAAGTATTTGACATTCTAAGTGAACAGTACAAAATATTATTTTTTATAATTTGTTATTATTACAGTGCAAGGAAAACGTCCTTTCCTTTTAGGAAGAAATTAGGAAGAAAAGGAACAAAAAAAACTAACGTTCAAAAGGATGGGCATGCAGGACATTTGTTAAAAAACAATGCTCTTCTTGATTTGCAAACTCATGTGTTAAAGCCTGCAAGAAAATCATGATTTGGATATGGAAATATTGAAATTTGATATTGAATTAAAAGAGTAGCAAATAAACAAATTCAAATAAACCATACCTAACAGTACAACCATTTTATTTTTCTACATCGCCCCTCTTTTCTTCTAATTAAATATTGAATCACGTTAAAAAACATAGAATAATCAAATAATGGCATATGTACAGTATGTTGAAATATAGATATATATTGGAAAAATTATTAATGGATGGAAGAATAAAAAAGCTAAATAATATTCATTTTTTATTATGCTCTGAAACAATGTTATTTTTACAACATTGAAAAGAAGTAACTATATAATTTACATCAGCAAATTTTCTAGATTTTCAATTTGCACTTGGTCATGTACTACATCTTCCACAAGGGGCTCATTAAATCCATTGCCATTATTTTCGTTTATTGCAAGATTGTGTAAGATGGCTGTCGCTACTAATTTGAGATTCGTTCAAAAGAGTCTCAGCTGGTGTTTTTGGATGTAATACTGGGATAATTACCATATCCACTATCACCTAATAATAAACCATTATCTATGTTTACAGTTTCATCTCTGGGGTCTTATCATGCGTTCTTCCAGGCCATCTTACAATATCTTGAATTCTCAACTTATCATCAACTTGCACATTCCATGAAAAATAACCTTTCCGATTTCTAAATTCCTCTGCGTTAAGTCACCCTGGTGATTGAATTCTTATGTGAGTATAATAATAATTACACCCAAAACATTTGGAAATCGTGCTATATTATAAAGTCGGCCCATCTGTGCATCTATTTCTTCTGGTGTCTCAGAAAATTTAATATATCTGCGATTTAATTCACACAAAGCAATGGTTACTACTTTAACTGATTCACATGCAGAGATTTTACTCACTCCTACAAAATCTGCGGACACTATCAGCATCGATCCAGGAGCAAAAAATTTTAGTGTTAATAAAAATTATGTTGCCGGTGTCAATGCACTATTGCGGTTTGTTTGATTTTATTCTTCCTTCAATTTGTTAAAGAATACCCAGAAGACGAAACGCGATTTAAAAATCAATTTCGTCTATATCTACGAAAAAAATTATTCTGAATATAAAATTTTGATGCATTATATAAATATA
This sequence comes from Melolontha melolontha, assembly GCA_935421215.2. Lineage (NCBI taxonomy): Eukaryota > Metazoa > Arthropoda > Insecta > Coleoptera > Scarabaeidae > Melolontha > Melolontha melolontha. The sequence continues at coordinate 76,568,294 of OW285237.1, read as the reverse complement.
TAACCTTAAAATATTTACCTTATTTTAAAAGCATTTGGTAGTCGAGAATTCTTAGAAGATTGTCAATTTCGTCCTCGTCCAAATTAAATAAACCTTTAAAATTGATTTACTTTTAAACGTCGCAAATACTCTGTTTTCCTGTCACAGATATATTCCTTCAATCACAGCTCAGAATAAAGTTATACCGATGTTTAAGTTGGCCCTGACAGAGGATTAAGTTATACTGCTACTTGTACACGAGTTTATTCTATCTAGTGATTGCAGAACAGTTATTTTAAATTTATACTCGTTATCGCGCTATACTAGGTATACCTATGTATAGTTTATTTCAAATTATAAGAATATAACTTTGAACGGCTCTAATGCTTTTATTGCACCACCTTCTATGATGATAATTATTATACCTGGTCTCCTTATTGAACGGGTACGGTTTACCTATTTGCAACGTTGAATCTAGGGGCTGTATTGACTATAACTTAGGGCTCTATAATATAATAATAAAACGCTGTTAATTTCAAGTATATAATAAAAAATATCTGTACATTGGGTTTATATACAAAGAAAAAATTACAAGTCGTGTGGCAACATGTGTAGTGGATACATATAGATATATAAAGCTAACTTATTTGGAATACACAATAAAATTTTTATGTGTCACCGCATTTCATAAATCATATGTGATTGAGTCGTCTTGCAAATCGGTGTCTGTGTCTGAATCGTAATGCAAATTTATAATCAAAGGTGCTACTATTTTATACATGCGTATATATTCGTCCTCTTTTGCTATAGCGTGTTTAACAGCATTTTTCCAATTTACAGCAGTTATATGTTCCATAGCATTTGTTATGTGTGTTACACTGCTTTCACTAAATTTCGGTGTTTGATTTGTTCGTCTTATGGAATTTTTCAGTTGGGCCCATATCAATTCAATGGGATTGAAAATGCAATGGTATGGTGGTAAACGCAAAATTGTATGTCCTGCTTCTTTGGCTCTGTTATCCAAATAATAATCCTTTAAATATTCTTTTGTCTTCATCACCTCTATTAATTGTTTTTTTCTCAAAATATAAATCATTTGCTTCAAAAATGTTTTAATATCTTTCTTATTATTACATTTTGTAGGAACTTTGGTTTGCTGTCGAGAATGATACGGAGCGTTGTCCATCACTATGACACTATCTTTTGGTAAATTTGGCAGCAAAGTGTCACAAAACCATTCTTCAAATAAGGATGAGGTCATATCTTCATGGTAATCTAAACTTGAGGATTTCACATTTTTAGCAGATAATAGCGGCTGTCCGATCCATCCTTTTTCTGACCCAGCATGAAGAATGATTATTCTCTTCCCTCTCGAAACCGGTGCGTCTGACACATACTGCGTCTGACACATACTGCGTCTCTCGAAACCGGTACGTCTGACACATACTGCGTCTGACACATACTGACAAATACTTGAACTATCCACCCAACCTTTGCAAATTGTGTCATGGGTGTCATACCACGTCTCGTCTAAATAACATATGAATCGTCCTTCCTGTCTATACCTTCTAATTGCCGTTAAGTATTCATATCGAAGTTTTTGTAACCTCGGGCTTTCCATAATTGTGCGACGTTTGTCTATAGTGCCAAACTTAAAACCAGCTTTCTTTAGCGTCCGCCACAAGGTTGCTTTAGAACCCTGAATATTTATAGGCTCATCACTGATTCTTTTATGTAAGCAGTCAAGTGTAGATACAACATTTCCTCTGTAGAAGGAGTATACTTGCTGCCTAATAGTATCAATTTCATACTCTTAAATTTTTCTCGGTCCTCCTTTGTCACTTCTTTGCTTTCGAGGCCCTGCGTTACTCTTAATTATTTTATATATTGTTCCAAAAGGCACCTTGGTTAATTGCGACGTTCGTTGAATGTTCTGGGTTTGTAGTTCGTTATTTTCTTCCATCAGGGTATGATAAACATTGAAAATTATTTGTTGTGCATCTTCTGATATATGCTTTCTCTGTCGTGCTCCAACAGTATTTTCACTATCCACATCATAATCACTAACACTTTCAGCAAAAGGTGGCCACATGTTCGTTAAGTAAAGAGAGAAAAATCAAATATGTATACTGCAGTCAAGATTAACAATAAATGATAAATAGACTCAGTATTACATGTAATATATACCAACTCTCTATATTTACTTAAATTTTGTTTAATAAATATAAGCACTTATTTCATCTAAATTGTAATTTAATGACTATTTAACTATATGTAATAACTATATATTCAAACTAACAACTGTTGGTACTTTGTTACGCTCGAAAGATTATCCTGAGACCTTTTGGGAATTTTTAATGAATTTAATTCATTATTTGCTTACGTTAAGTCATCATAGGCCTTTCATAATTCAACATTTTCGTTTATTATAGTTTTATTTATTTTTGTTATTAATTATCATCAACTTAGGCTTCTTCAAACTGTGTTATTTACATATAATTTTCTCATGTTCAAATATTTTGGATGTCACTATATCCATATTCTTAACCGGCTTTGTTCTTTTTTCTATACCTCGACGCAGGTCGACATTTTGGAAGATTTTATGCGTTGTCATGCTTCCTTTATTCTTACTTTTATTTCAATTTTTGTTTCTCTTTAATAAATTCTTATATTATGGTAATTTTTATTAGAATTTTGTAAATCTATTTGGATGCTTGATTTGATTGTTTAACCTTTGTTTTAAACTTTATTTTGGGTTTTCATTGGCTCAAAGCGCCATCTTCACGACTCTTAGTTTATCTTCCGATTATAGTTCGCTTGCCGTTTATTAGGGTAGCGATAGATCCATGTTTGAGAATGGTTAAGTAATAAAAAAAACTATCGTTTTTGAAACGCGTACATTATTTGTTTATACAAGCAATGCTGCAATATTCTTAACTTAAGATTTAACTAAACACTGAATGAGAAGTAGTATGATGCTGCATGCTCGACACAAACAAGGGGATGTTGGAATAGGTTCTACTGCTTTAATCGCAAATTTTAGACAAGGTTCAGATTACCACGCTATGTATTTTTGTTGTCAGCGTGGACGAAAATTCAGTTTCACAGATAGGCGGTTTAAAGGAAATTAAAAACAACCGTGTCTTTCTAGACGGCAATGAACAAATCATGTTTAACTCGCTGTCAAAAATCGCCTAATTCTAATTTGGTAAAGTTCATTATCATATTTCTATCGCAAACTAGTTCTTATATATCATCAGTTATCATAAACTCTTTTTAGTTGTTAGTAATGGTTTCTGAAATGTCACCCAATATATATAAATAAATAGCATGGCAGCGAGTAGTTGGTAGTGTTTCAAGGTATAAACTCAATTTAAACAATGAAAGTGTGGAAAGCTGTGCTAGAGTATAATGATTATAGTACACTTACATAATCAGAATTTAAAATTATTGAAGGTAATAAGAAAATATTATTATATGTGGATTTGTGATAACATGTATGAACACGTGTTAAAAAATGCTGATTGTCAGCATTTAACAAATGTGTCAATCCAGTGCAGGGTATTGTACAAATGTGTGAAGTTGCACCAAAGTTTACATGAAAGTTTTGGTAACAACTTCGGTATTTGAAAATGAAATTCCAAGTCTATAAAACTTAAATCAAATATTTTAAAGAATATATGGATTATTACATTGAACTACTTACTTACTTAACCCTAAAGCCCTTGTACCCCTTGCAGGTGTAAGGCTGTACGGAGCTGAGTCAAGACTTCAGTTTCTTTTTCCATGTGTCTTTTTATTCTTTTCTGTTTTGCAACCTATGTCTCACTTCACGCCACTCAACACCCCTTTCCTTAGCCGCATTTCTAACGACATCGCTCCACGTCCTTCTTCGTCTTACTTTTGTTCTTCGCTTGGATGTTCTTGCTTCCAAGACTCTTCTTAGCGATTTATCTTCCCCCATTCTCAAAATATGTCCCAACCATCTCAGGTGTCTCATCTTCTATTAGGTTTAATATTGGACTCGTTTTCAGATTGTCTCTAGTGTCGGTATTTTTCATTTTGTCCATTCTTGTTTTTCCATAATCTTCCGCAAAAATCTCATTTCCATGCTTTGAATTCTATATTTCTGTTGTTCTGTCAACGTCGATGTTTAAGAGTCAAATATCAAGATTGGGGGGCTACTCTCTTAAATATTTCAGCTTTATCTGTATGGGATTTCTTTTTTATCTAGGAACGAATTCTTGATTGAATTGAATAGTCTTCCTGCCGCTAATATTCTTTCAATTATTTCTTCTCCAATCTAACATCTTGTGTTACTTTCGTTGCCAAATATTTAAAACTTATTAACTTGCTGTAATATTGTGCTTTCAAATTGTATTCGATGTTTCTTTTTTGCTTATAACCTTTAAATAAATATAAATATACCTATAAATATTCATAGAGTAGGTATTAAACAAAACTATATCCAGTGTGGAGATAGATATTTTGTTCTGTAGGAACTCGATTTCCACTAGATATGCGTAGAATAACATGTATCAGTAGAATTAATCACAGATTTAATACAGATTTCAAAATTTTACATATTCAAGAACAGAGCAAAAAACTTAACTTGTTAGAAACCTACAAATTAATAGATATAATAATTTAGGAATAACTTTAAATAACCAATTAGATTTATACAACTCCCCTCTACTAAATTTAAGATTGTAAAAATATTTCCACGAACATTTTTTTTCAAAAATTTCTACATAACTATTCGAACTTGTATTTTAAATATTCAGTATCCACCTGATGAAGCCATTGTATGGCGAAACAATATTGTAGTAGATTTACAATAAAAACTTTTGTAACTAAAAGTTTAGTACCTATTTCTTATTGTTAGAATCAAGATATCCAAATTCGAAAAGTCAAACCAGACACCTTGAGTCTTATCTTAACGTTTAGAAGGTAAATACCTTCTAAGTTAAGTGAAATACTTGGACGTGGTATTTTGGAAGATTAATTAAAACCTAAAGAAAGCCTTCAAAACTATATGTGCGTATTTAAACAATTCTCTTGAAATTTTATGATACTAACTAGATTTTAGGTATAAATAATGAGAGATTGTAAGAATTAGATTACATAACTTGTGAAAATACAAATACACAATAAAAAAATTTCAACAGCCTACCATATTGCATTATTTCTCTAAATTTATATTGGATGCTAGGCCCAGTTAAGTAGAACCTGAAAGATACATAAACAATATTAAGAGTCTGAATTGAAATATGTGTGTATATCAATGTCAAAGCTCACAGCAATGTGTCAAGAAAAGGAAACACTGAGCAAGCTCTTCACATTGCTTTTCACTTGTCGGCATTTGTCGGGTCTTGGACAGTACAGACTATTCAACTGACTTGATTGTAGTTTAGTTTCTGGATCATAATAGTAGTAAATTTAGCTCTCGTCGAAAATAATTACTCTTGAAAAAGTTCTCATCGTCCGCAGCAAGCTGTTTAAGCTCAGTTCAAATTCGCTCGTGCTTTTGCTCCCAAGTCTTGGAACAAATTTGACGCCAATGTGGTAAATGCCCAAGTCATAATTCGCTGACATGTACCATATCCAACTTTATCGCAGTTGTAAAGAATAGTCACTACGGTCAAGGAGCCGTTGAACTGTTGTGATGTTTTCGGGCGTGCTAAACGTCGAAGGTCTCCATGTTCACTCGCGATCATTAATTGACATTCTGCAGGTCTTAAAACGCGCAAACCACTCAAAAGTTTGTGTTCAACTTATTAATTGTTCACCAAATGCTTTCTGAATGAATCATTCCATGTTTTAGTAATCGAGCTTAAAATAAAATTGAATGCAAGGGAGTTGCTTATGTTTTTCATCCACTATAATGATCGCGGCAGGACATAATTACCATTTTGCGCAATGGCACGCAGCCTAACGATAACATTGATCACGTTGAAACTTGTCGCAAACAGTCCGCAAACATATGCCCCCCACCATTTGTAGGAGTACGCTGGTTTTATTTTGAGTTCTTGTGCTAGAGGGTCAGTCCGGGAATGCCTGAATCACACCTCGTATATTATACTATTAATACTCGTACTATTATAAATGCTTCTCTACGTCATCTGCAAAATTATTCATTTTACTAATAAATAGACAACATAATCCTATAAATCTTTCTTATGCCATAACTACCATGTCAGTTGACATATTAAGAAACAAACCGCGTACAAAATATTGTTCCACATAACATTTAATGTTAGTGTAATATTTCATGTTCATTTACATTAGGAAATTAACATGATTAGTGGTTTTACCTTTCTCAGAGATATAATTACGGCGATTTTCCCGGCCGCTAATATCTAAAATCAACAGATCTCTATCTCAAATGTAATAAATTTAAATTATATCGACTCCACAAATAATTAAAACACTGATACGTATAATATATTTTACGAAAAGTGTATTATTCTTTACGTGGCTAATCTAATTAGTTCACGCCCATGTTCTTTCGGTACCCGATTCTATTTTAGATTACAGAAAAAAATATTACTTTAAACAGTTAATGTGAAATGAACTGATCGAACACCGTTTAACGTCATTTCGTAATGAATGTAGTGGACATAAATTTTGATTTTGGAATACATTAAAATATCATACAGTGTTTAACTTTGGAACTTCTTCATTTGAATTTGTTCCAATGGTCAAAGATATATTTTAAAACATTTATTTATTCCTAAGTAAATAATCATCCTACCAGGGCTTTCAAGCTTGTTTATTAACATTTTAATTTAATTTAATCATTTTTAGGCGGTGTGCTTATTAAAGGCTTGAAATTCAATTTTTGTTCAACACTACACTTTCTTAAAACTTCATATACACTACCGCCAAAAAGTATTTAGGCATCCCACATAAAATAATATTATTAATAGAAATAATTAAAAGTACAAAAATAAACGTGAAAATACAAGGGTTGATCTCTTTGCTCTGCCCCTGACCCATTTATAAACCAAACCAATTATTTATATTCACATATAGGTATTCACACTTCAAAAAATGAAGACGTTAATAAGTTCAGAAAGACAAAAGTAATCGGTCCCAGGATATAAAAAAAAATAGAGTTGCAGCAAGAACAAAATTTAAATTATATATTCAGAAGTACAAATAGACAATCGCGGCAGTAGTGCAACATAAATCTGCGCAGGAATTAATTAACAGACGAAATGTATATTAAATAACAAAATCATTATTCCAATGAGCTGGTATCCTATTTAATGAAATTACAACCGTTTGAATTAGATTGGAATTGAATTTGCCAATTAAAATTGTTGTTACATGAGATTGTTCAACAATTTTTTGACAACCAATCTGGCACCATTGCAAAGTTGGAACGGGTCAATGTTTCTAAGAAGAATGTTACCAACACCAACATTAGGATCAATGATGTGGGTTGGCAATCCAGTTAAATAAAGTGAATTTAACAATTCAGTTGGATAATTTATTGATTCATCTTCATTTAAAACAGTATTTATTAATTCCTAAGTAGATGCTTCTCTTGGTAACATATTGCTATGAATAGTGGTTTGAAGGTTTAGCACGCCACCATCCACAACTAGTTTTCCCAACTAGGTTTCTCAGCCGGTGGATTTTCAAATATGAGACTTCTAACTTCTCGGGTTCCAATAAGGAAAGTCGTGTCTGTGAATTATGTTAGGCGCCAGTGAAACGTTCACAAAAATTTATTTAATTATATATATATTAAGCCTGAACAGCAATATTGGTAAGAAAAATAAAACAAAAGCAGGATAAAAATTAAACTGAATATTTAATACAAAAATAAAAAAAAAATAAAAAAAACCTATCTTTACAAAATATAAAGATACTGTATCATACAAAAATACATGAGGTAAAAACATTCATTGTATTGACAGCAAAACGAATGGAAAACTTCCTCTTTATTGACTCCGATCAAACTTAACTAAAATAATCAAACTTTATATTAAATTCTTCAAAGAAAACCACACTGTATATAAACATACAGATACTGAACCACGAACAAATTTTTGGCAAGTGCAAAACGACACAGCCAAAAAAAACTGAACTCAATCCAACAAAATTTATCTCTATAAAAAAATATATAACGAAGACTTTTAATATCAGTTGAATTATCAATATTCTTAATATTCAACTATTACCTAATTGTTCCAAAACAATAGAACTATTATTATAAACATAATTAATATAGTAATATACAGCGTCCGGCAACGAAGCGGGGACGGAAAATTACACGCGTATTTGAAAGTTAGTCAAATATTTATTCATCGGATATCCTTTCGTACCATCAAGCGCACGTTTTAAAAATATTTTGTTTTATACAAGCTGTTCCAGATGGAAATGCCAGACTAAAGTTGCATTTTTTTAAAGGGAACAACCTGTATATTAATAGATAAAATGATCCGCGCTTGAAAGCTGTTTACATCGATATAATGCTGTATGGGTCTAAAGTTGATAGTTTCTGTGTAAATAATTATTTTACTTGATAAATTGATACATTTCAGTATAAGGAAAATCAAAAGATCCGAAACCAATAGAATAGAATATTTTCTACTAGTATGCACTTTCGTTGCTACGTGAAATAAATTCTGCAACTGCTCGCGTTATACAGGGTGTTCACAATTTCGCAAAATCGAAGAAATCTCGTAATTTTTAAATGGAACAGCCTGTATATTTTTAGCTCATTGAAAAGCCCTTTTACTGGGCTTTCTATTGATACCTCATTTGATGCACCTAGCTAATCATTTGCTAATTGTTTCTTTTTAGATTTGAATTAATGAAAAATGTTTGTATTTTTAGTAGCTAATTTGCGCTTTTAAACCTTCTGTAAGATCGGATATTCAACAAATTATCCATAAATGGTCTATAACAAGAAAAAACCCCATTAAGTACGAGAAACAGTTGATTTTCACTCAGCGGTGAAAGCGAACATCAAATTAATATAAAGTAATATAGCATTTTCAATAGATTCACTGCATATTATAATTTATGATTTTTTATTTATGTCGACATAAAAATTTTAAATACTTACAAAAAAAAAATGGAGACTCTTTTACGAGAAAAAGTTGTTTAATTAAATTCTGTATCATCAAAATTACGAGAATAACTATCTCAAAGAAATATCGGGAATTAAATATAAAATACCAACAACTAATGAACACTTTCAAAAACAACCCGCACTAAATTAAATATATACCGCGATATCATAAAGTTTCTGGGTCCAAGATGGCATTGAAATAGAAAATATATGTCTAAACTTTATCCATATTATCATACTGGTAACTTAACCTTAATTTTTGAAAATTATTTTGATAGTGTCATCGTGACATCAATAAATATGTCATTTGATTTAATAAAGATACAATAAAACAACAAGCTCAGCTTGTATTCAAAATTTTATTAATAAAAAAAGGCAAAATTAAAGCAAATGTTGAAATTGTTGTCCGCTATTTTCAATTCCCAATGTGACACGCCTTTTCATGCTGTTAAAGGCATTTTGCAGCATTGCGGGCGTTATTAATGCACATTCGTCAATAATTCTTTGTTGCATATCTTGCAAATTAGCAACAGGAGTTTTAAATATTCTATTCTTTAGGTGAGGAAACACGAAAAAGTACATAATTGTCAAACAAGGTGATCGTGGTGGAAACTCAACTTCCGTATAAACTTATGATCCGATCGTCAAAAAACTCACGAAGAAAAGCAATCATCTTGTTGAAAGTATCCATATTGCAATTCATCATCATGCAACTGTTCAATAAATTCATTCAGAATGTTTATATACCTCAGCATTAATTGTGAAATTAAAAAAAATAGGGCCAACAACTCTGCGGCGAGAAACTGCTAGCCAAACACCAAGTTTCGCATTATGGAGAAACGATTCAATAAAAATATGAGGATTTTCACTACTCCACATTCGAGTATTTTGGGAATTGACATACCCCGAAAGATGAAACCATGCTTCATCAGAGAAAAATGACAAATTTAGCAGGTCATCATCTTCTATTAAGTTATTTGCAAACCACTGGCAGTACGCACGACGTCTAGGGTAGTCTACCGGCAAAATAGCCTGATGTGATTGCATCTTATACGGATGCATGTGTAACTTTTTCTTTACAATTTTCTGACATGTTCCATAAGAAAGTCCAATCTCTTGAGAAAGGCGTTTCAAAGGTTTTGTGGGTTCATTTACCATACGTTGACGAACATCATTTATACCTTGTTCCGAACGAACAGTTGGTCTACCAGTACGTGATTTATGACCCACAGAACCAGTCTCACGAAACATTCCAACACGATTGGAAAGGCAATTATAAAAATCTTTGAGAATTACAGCTAACTTTGGAAAGTGCTCTCTAAAATCATCCAAACATGCACGTTGACTGTACACCCAAATTCCATCAATTCGCACTCCACTCCGAAAATAGGCTTCAATCATGTACGCTTTTTGCACTATATTGTAAACCATATTTGAATTTACTCGAATGTGCTATGTTTCAAACTCGACGTTCAAACTTGCTTTCAGCAATCCTAACACATTAATGGATGACAGATAATGTCACTGTCAAAATAATTTACAAAACAGAGTTATAGTTCCTAACTTAAGTTCAGACATACAATTTATATTACAAAGCCATCTTCGTCCTAGAAACTTTATGATATCACGGTACAACGTGTCCACTTAAGTATGCGACAAATGGGAAATATTTTTATTTTTGATTTCACAGAAAACTTTATAGAAAAGAAAAGTTCGTGCATCCTAAGAAACTTGATATTTTGTATTCAGGGTTGCGTTGTATTACTTGGTTAGAGGAAAAATTAAAAAAACATTGAAGTTGCCGTAAGAGTACGCTACACTTATTTTTAAAGATATCAAAAATATTCATTTAAAAATGTTGTTTCAAATTTCAAAATATGCTCAAATACGAATTGTTATTTAAAATTTCGAAAAAATGAAAATTAAATTATCGAGCAATAATAATAGCAAATACGCAATAGTTTTTAACATCCATCTATGTGACAGTAGTTCTATGGTTGTCATTTGTATTGTCACTTTAGTAATAAATTTTATGTGATTGTCAGATCCGCTGTCACTTTAATAATTAAGTAATTTTAAGACAATTCATTAAGTTATTACCTACCAACTATGGCTGAACGGTTGACTATGCAAGAGCGAGCTGAATTAATTCTTATTTGCGGAGATAACTACAAAACATGTAGAGACGCAGCTGATATTTTTAATTAAAGACATCCCAACAAATTTATTAGTTTCCAAAGCGTCTCAAGAATTTTAAATCAGTTTAAAGCAACTGGTAGTTTAGAAATGCGTTACAAAAAAAGTAGGGAAAAGCAAGTGAGAGATTTCGAAAATTCTTTACGTGTTATGCAAAGTGTAATTGAAAATGATGAAATGATTTTTTCCGACGACCACAATGTAAAAAGAACAAATTCGCATGATTTACTAGCACTGAAAATTGCAAATTGCATTGTATCCCCAAAACTGTGTTGAAAAGTTATCTTGTAACTAAAACTGTGCTAAAAAGTTCAAGAGGGCCAATTAGAATCGTCGCAGAACCGTGTGCAAAGTAACAGACGTGCCAACCTACTAATCATAAAATAACAAATAGGAAACTGTCAAATGAATGACTCTCAAATGTCAAATTGTTGTTATGAAATACATCATATATCATTATTTTGTGAATCATTCTTTTATTTTCATAGAAATTAATTCTTGTCACTAAGCGGTCGTCGGAAAAGTATAGTGTACAACACGTGCTGAAAATATTTCACACTCGCATAATTAAACCACTCGCCTACGGCTCGTGGCTCAAACTTCATGCTCGTGTGAAATATCCTATTTTCAGCACTAGTTGTACAATATACTATTGTTTCATTCTATTGCATTTCAGCGATAAAAAATTGATATCGAATGTAAATGATTTCACGTGCAATTACATAAAATTTATTATTAAAGTTATTAAACTGTCACATAGATGGATGTTAAAAACTATTGCGTATTTGCTATTATTATTGCTCGATAATTTAATTTTTATTTTTTCGAAATTTTAAATAACAATTCGTATTTGAGCATATTTTGAAATTTGAAACAACATTTTTAAATGAATATTTTTGATATCTTTAAAAATAAGTGTAGCGTACTCTTACGGCAACTTCAATGTTTTTTAATTTTTCCTCTAACCAAGTAATACAACGCAACCCTGAATACAAAATATCAAGTTTCTTAGGATGCACGAACTTTTCTTTTCTATAAAGTTTTCTGTGAAATCAAAAATAAAAATATTTCCCATTTGTCTCATACTTAAGTGGACACGTTGTACATATATATATATATATATATATATAATAACTTCGTAACCTTGGTATGATATGGTAAACCTAATCAGTAGGCGATTAAAGGTCTGTATATTACTTCACAATATATGTATTTAAAAAACTCTACATGTTTCGGCTGTATACGCCTTTTTCAAGAGAATACAAAATATGATTCATATTTTGTATTCTCTTGAAAAAGACGTATACAGCCGAAACATGTAGAGTTTTTTAAATACATATATTGTGAAGTAATATACAGACCTTTAATCGCCTACTGATTAGGTTTACCATATATATATATATATATATATATATATATATATATATATATATATATATATATATATATAATATATCTCAAAAAGCACAACTTTCTCGTTTTACATCAAATCTTGGTCTCCCAGAATTTACCTAGGCCTCTACAACACATTGGCCTCAGATAACTAGTTTTTATCACACGTTAAATTTTAAAACGGTTTCGATATACACTTGTATCGCAAATAATTGTATATTTTTAAAATAATTATTTTTGATTAAAAATCCATAGCAATATGTTGAATACTGATATACTGATATATGTTGAATACTGATATTAATGAAGTTTACATACAACTAAAATTGCACGTCCACTTAACCATTGATGACTTTTGTAATTTTGTTTGATATCTGGAAATACACATTGAACCAATTATTCTCGTGTGTTAGTGATACAGTAAATATTGTTTGGTAATTTAATGCAGCCTCTTATTTCTTCAATTGAAATTCTTCAATTGAAATTGAATTGAAATTATCTCATTTCCAATATCCAATAATTGTATAGCAATTTCGTTTTGTAATTTAATGCGTATGTTTGAGAGGTCAATGAAAATTGATTAACATGTCTCCACAACACACCTTTAATTCATCAGCTGGTGTTGAACGTGGCCGGTTGTTTCCACGTAAATCTTGAAATGTTTGATCCAATGATTGCAACCATTTTTAATACGCCATTGTGGATTCATCCCATATAATTATCTTGCATTGCTGAAATGTTACAAGTTGGTGTTTCACCGTCTTGTACATTCGATGGCAAAATCAAATGCGGAATATGCTGTTCGACAACCATCCAAAAGAATCGCCGAAGTTCGAAATGCTGCGATTGCCAATGCGATATTACTTTGTGCACATATGATTGCTAGTACAATTGAAATAAGAAATGTTTTTCAAGTGCCACCTAACCTGTCCAAGAAAGACATTCCACCACTCTAAACATTTGTTACTCGTACTATTACATCATAAACCTGTTTTTGTTCTTGAAGCACTTTTTGAATATTTGATTATACAAATGTGTATATCTATCCGCAAACTTCATTAATGTTAAAGTCCTTTCGCATTGTAATTCGGTAAGAAATATGTCATTAGCTATTCGATTAGGTCATGTCATTCCCTGTTGTGTTAATGTATTATTATTAGGGATTACTAAACAATTGTCTTGAATCAAAAAAATGCTTCATTATACATTTCTGGTGTGAACTGCAATTATATTTTTCACATAATTCATTTGGATTTAATGGTGTACATGTCGATAATATGAATGTATTTGGATGAGCAGAAATTGTGGTATCAACTAGAGAACTATCCCATTGTGCATCGTTTTCAAGTAAATTCAATTTTCGACATGCTTCTCTATATGAACACAAATGACTATCGACGGTTCTTAAATTTTGGCATGATGTTGGTCCACGAACGTCTACCAGCAACAAACTCAAATAATAACATTCTCCCTGATTTAGATGAGACGTATATAATCTTCCAAAAGCATCTGTTGAAAATAAATTTTCTTGACCTTCGACTTTCTTTCCTCGTCCGCCGTTGGAATCCTGTTTCTGATCCATTCCAAGTGAAATATGTTGGTATGTTTGAACAGAACAATGTTTAGGCAAATGTATCAGTTCAGCATAATGAAAATGTTGTTGACGGTAGTGCTGCTGCTCTTTCAAGTACAATTTCTGTATTGAAATAAATTTATTGCCCATTTTCGAGATGAACTGCCAAGTTGGGTGCCTACCATGAATTGGAAATGATAAAATACGCGACACTCACTGCTTCAATGATAATAATATATCGCCCAAGTTGATACTATTTGATTTCATCAATAGATCCATTCTCACTTAATCCTTCAAAGCAGCCATATCGTTACCTATATAAATAACTTTGCATGTATTAGATCGATTTTACGCAACTGCAATATTCAACATTGACGTGCGCTTTTAACGTTTTAGATAATAATGGTGAATATGGAAGAACTCAATGATAACCAACATCAACGCCTTGATTTCTGACTTTCATAATTATTGATTTATCATTTTCGTGGGTTTTGACAGCATTTTTAACAACAGCCAAGAACAAATCCAACAGCAATTCTACAACAGCAGAGTCGAACAGTCAGAATGTTGAATCAAGACACAAAACGTCACTATGCAATGCACGAAAATCAGGACAATTAATTTTGAACATTAAGAAACTTGCAATATATTAAAAACTTATACAAAACTGATGGGGTTTACCTACTCATGCATGTTTCAATTATTCTGATACATTATGGAACTTCTCAAAATTTAAATAAATCTAACTGTCAATGTCAGAAGTACTGTTTCATGACGCCCCTTCTACATTTAAGCAGTACTATTAAACTGCTACTATTGATATTATCTTAATAGACAACTTTTTTTTCTATTAATCAGATTGAGGTTTTTAAAAGTTTTTTAAATAGCTTCTACGAACAACGTGAACCATTTTGCGAAAAAAAGCGCGCGTAAATTGTCCAGTAGTTTTTTAGTTTATAGCGGACACAATCTTATATATAGAGAGGAGAAATGTGAATTTAAGAAAAATAAATATTTATTATTAAAATTTTAGATATCCCAATTACTCATTTTACTTTTGATATTTAAAAATACTACATTATTAAAATATTTGGTTTACTAAATAAAAAAGGAGAAATAAAAAACACATGCTATTTACAATTCCTATACAAGTGTCCCGTATCGTTCTGTTCCAGGAAGAACGACAGGACGAATCAACAAGTCATCGATTAGGGCCGGCCAAACGTTAATAGAAAATTCATGTTGAAATTTAGATGAGCCTAAAGCTTTGCGATTTTCTGATGACCACCTGTGCAGGTTTCTGAGATTTGCAACACCACTTCTCGTGAACGTAAATTCATCTGTCCAGAGGACTGTTCTGCAGAAACTAAAATGAAGCCGTGACTGACTTAATATCCAGGTAGAATAAACTAATTTTCCATTGGCACTTTGCCCTTTTGTTAGTTTGGCTACAAATTTTGTAGTTCCCTCTGATACAATACATTTAATGAATATATATTTTATTTTATCAGTGACCCATATTTATTTTTTTTTTCAATGAACACTACTACTGAGCAGTCTTGAAATGGCTCACCACTTAGTAATCAAGACCAACATACATTTCCAGTAAGACTAGATTTAAATCTGACAGTTACTTCGCTAGTTTCAACTGTACAACAACACAGTAAGTTTCCTTTACTGGGGAAAAATTTTAATTTCATGATCAACCCAGCTTCTGGTTGAGTGTCCAACTTTGACACTCACATTGTTCCCCGTTATGCTATCATTAATATCAATATATAATATTATATAAAATTAATAACCGTATTCACACAAAAACATGTATATAAACATAGTATCAATAAATTTATCTTATTAATATAGCTCTGTTTTGTTGCATCAAATTTCACGTTTTTTACATGAGCACTAGCACAAACACGTTCCCACACTGCAGTTGATTAATATTAATTTAAAAATTCCGCTACCACGCTGAATGAAATAATATACTTTGTATTCTCGAAAACATCAAAAATTATATATTATATATATATATATATTGGAATTATTTTTGTAATTATTTCAAATTTGTTGAAACTTACGAATAAAAATGTTATAATGAACAGTACTTCATGAACTTACTAAAACCAGTTGACTTGAAGTCTTAAAAACACAACACTTATTAAATAAACGTAAATAAACTTACGATAAATAGTTCAAACATTTGAAAAAAATTATTTGGATAATGGGCTCCAACCTACCTCACTGTTACGCCACACAAATACAGCGTATTACGAGGATTTAAGAAGGGAAAAAATGTACTTCTTCAGCAGGACAACGCCAAGTCGCATACTGCTGAAAGAACCTCTGTAAACTAGAAGAACTCGATTCACTTTTGGACAAGTAGCAACTAAACTTGGCTACATGTAGTGTTATAGATTTTAGTTAAGTTTCAGTGAGTTACTTTATTTTACTAACAATTCTGAGCAGCCATGACCTATAATACTCAAGAAATGAAAGTCACTTTTTTGAACTTCCGATGTTTTATTTATATTTTAAGATATTTGAATCAAACCCGAGGTATACATTGAACCGTTATTTACTCACGTAATTACAAAATTGTAGTCGAATATTTCTTGTTATAGTCAACTTATTTCAAATATTCGTACAATCCAAAAAGGAAAAAAAAATAACTTAAGAATAAATATTTAAGCAGGTTTTGAGCCATTTTAGTGTTAAACATTATTAGACCAGTTTGACACTTCACTAATACTTAAGAGAAGCAATGGCTCAGCAATTAACGGCAATAGAAGTTATTAGAGCTGTAAATTTACTTATTCAAAGTTATTCACAAGGTTATGTTGTCCAACAGCTTGGGTTTGTGTAGGGAACTGTGTGGAAGCATAGGAAACGATATTGAGAAACAAGTACCGTATGAAGGCGAGCAGGTTCATCGAAATCGGACACGAACTGCGCGTGACCTACAAGAAGATCTAGTGAGAGCGAGAGGAACAAAAATTAGCGACCAAACCGTCCGCAATAGGTTAAGAGAGGCTGATTTGAGAGCAAGACGTCCTCTAAAATTGCCTAAATTCTTCATCATACTCCTGTTACATTTAGCCATGAGTACAAGTTTGTTCTGTCAGGTAATGATGAACGTGTAAGAATCTGGAGAAAACATGGAGAATGTTCCACGCCAAATACAGTGCATGAAACCATCCCTTTAGATGGTGGATCCATAATGGCGTAGGGTGGAATAACAATAAACACTTGCACGGACCTTGTTGATATACCAATGGTGGAGTAACAGCTCGAAGGTACATTGACCAGATTGTAGAGCCTCAAGTTATCCCTGGCGCAAATGTTGTTGATCAAAATTTTATCAATATGCAAGCTAATCCCAGACCCGCACGTTGCTCAAATCGTGACTGATTATCTTGATGACCACAATATCCGTAAAATGGATTAGCCCGCAGCTCAGACATGAACCGAATCGAACATCTTTGGAATCAATTAGGGAAACGTATTCGATGAAGTCCAAATCCTCCAATTACAACTAAACGGTTGGCACAGGCCTCAACTGAAGAATGGGATAATTTTCACCAAGGCGCTTTGCGAAGGATTATTTGTAGCATGTCACGATGCTGCGCAGCACTTGTGCAGATAAGAGGAGGCCACACTAGATATTAACATCACAACTTGTACAAATTAGCCAAGTTGTCAGACTTTTTTTAAATTTGAATTGATTTCAATCACTTAATTTTTGCACAGGTTAGTACCTAAAAGTTAATAGTAGGCTGCTACAGTATTTTTTTTTGTTTTTATTTTGTTAAAATTAGTTCAACAAATATATATTCCAGCTTCGTCCAAAACTCGAAGATATAAAAAAAAATATTGAGGTTTTACTAGATGAAATTCCATTAGAACTATTATCGAGATAAAATTTATATTAGTTTATCCCTATAATAGTGACTTTAATATTTTGAGTAGTGTAGTTAATTATTTTCATATTATGAATTGTATTTGATTGCAAATAAAGTTATAATAATAATATGACTATTTAAGATTTCAAGCGAAGCATGTCATATCAGGCGTATAGGATATATTATGTAGCCTACCATTCACAACGTTGTCAGAGTATTATGCATCACAACTGCCATTATTCGTGTTGTTTTCTGTCATTTAAACTCATCAAACATAAACTAAAAAAACATCCAATGGACGAATATAAATTAAATGTGTTTATCATGTGCCTCATTTGTAATCGTAAATAGACTATTATTTTTATATTGGAAAATGTAATTGTCGTATACTTAAGGCTGTATATATTTTAATAAATTTAAAGAGAAGACCAAATACAATAATATGGGTTTGAAAAACCAACAATGTAAGAAAAAATACCACAATAATTAAATTACAAAGATTACAGTGGAAAGGAATCATTCACGCATTAAGAAACGGTTTGATCTACTTACTGAGCGTAACGAATGCACTTTAGATAAACAGATTTCCACGAGGAAATCGATTAGATCAGCTCGTCGCTTAAAAACCAATTTGTCCACATAATTAATAATAATTTAGACGAGCTAAACCAATTGCGCTACTGATAGCGGACGTGAAATGCGTGATTTTTAATTAATTACATCGCCAATATCGGAGAATCATCACGCTTCACCTGTCACGTCTACCAGATTCATATTAACAGGGTTTGCATTACATTAGAATTTCGGGAAAGGAATCTGCATAGTATTAAATATTTGTCGCATATAGGAGAAATAATAAAAAACAATATTTTATAAGAGTATAAACAAGATCATCTTATAAAGTTTTATATAATAATAAATTTTATGCGTAATTTAAATAATTGATTCTTGCTATGTTAGAATATTATACGAGGTGCTACCCAGAAATTATCGGAAACTGAACGTATGCGCGAAGGGATGTAGTACAGCTCTATAAGGCAAGATGGTGTGAGCTACGTCTAAACTAAGTCCAGTCTCTCAACCGCTAGTTTGCTAAGTAATGATAAATAGTTTATGTGTTTATATTTGTTGAGTTGTATCTGAGTTATTCTGCGGCAGTACAATATCTTCTGCTTCAAACTCGGTAAAATGGCAGTGGAAACTCTCAAAATGCTTAAACAAGCGTTTGGTGAGTTAAAGATGCTTTAAACCCGACGTAAACTTACGAGTGGCACAATCGTTTTAAAAATGGACGTGCTTCGGTTGATGATAATGATAAGCATTCCGCTCGTTTTTCGACGGAAAACACGACACACCAAATGTGGCAAGAGTGAGTGATGCTATCTTGGAAGGCGGAAGGAACACAAGCCATGATATTTGTAATATGCGGCGTATTCCTACGGAGTATGTGCCAAGGTTACTCAACATTGAACAAAAACGGCACCATGTTCACATGTGCATAGAGCTAAAAGAAGCTGCCGAAAGGCATGCGAAGTTCGTTACCAGAATCATTACTGGCAACAAATCATGGCTGTATGTGTATGTTTCCGAAACAAAGGAGCAGTTGTAGATGACATCATCGTCACCATGACCGATGAAAGCATAGCAAGTTCGAAGCAACGTCAAGTCGATGTTAATTTGCTTCTTGGATGCTGATGGAATCATGCACAAAGAAAGTCTCCCACCAGGTAAAACAGTTAATGGCGATTTTATTATGATATTCTTCGGTGGCCAAGAGAAAACATTGAATGCAATCGGCCTGACAAGTGGCGTAAAATTCGAACACCTCGACAAGTCATTTTCTAGCCTCAACTAACACGGCAGTACTACCCCACAGATCTTGCTCCTTTCTCTGTGTTTCCGAAGTTGAAACAGAAGCTAAAGGGGCGCCGTATTGAACTAATTGAGGAGATTCAGAAGGAATCGCAAGCAGTGTTGAACACGTTAACACATAAAGACTTCCAGCACTGCTTCCAGTCATGGACAAGTCGCTAGGATTGGTGTATTCATGCGAAAGGAGAGTAATTTGAAAGCGACAGTGGTGAATAAGTTCCCAGAACAATTAATTGTTTTTTTACACATTCCGGGAACTTCTGAGTAGCATTCTCGTAATATAAAATAGCCTGTTTCAAAACTCTATTGAGCAGAAATCCCAATATTAAATAAAGATAAAGCTTGATAGTAACAGAATATATTGAAAAATATTTTTCTATTTTGCGTTCGAAATGAACTCACTATGACACCCAAAACAGTATCGAAATGACCTCCATTTCGATACGCCTTCTTTCATTTTTCAATGTTGGCGTTGTTCGAACACAGAAATAAATATCATTGCTGTCATCATTTCATTTTAAGGATTTAAGTACATTTGACAAATATGATATATGTACGTACACTACACAAACAACGTGTACAATTGACAACAAGATATATTAGTTTCTATGTCACTCATGTTTATATTTTTAAATAAAATTTCAAGTAATGTTAACGGAAATTAATAAATAATATGTAATATAATGTACTTCGCGTACTTGTTTTTTAATATGCTATTATTACTTAATAATTTATTACAAATGAATTTCAGTGAAGTTAAACTAATCCAAAATTAAATGTTTGTTTAAATTGTGTTTACATTACGTAAAATTGTGGATCAGCCTGGAAGATGTGTGTTCGCAATTTAAATGATTGCGAGCAAACGCCATTAATAATAAATTTTTATCATTAATGGCGATACTCAACTTACCCGACATTAAGCAGAGTATCTGTACTAATAGTTATCTCATAACTAGAGCTGAGGATGTTTGCGGTATAACCATGGTTATATCATGTAACCATAGTAAATTACTATGGTTACATGATATAACCATGGTTATACCGCAAACATCCTCAGCTCTACTCATAACACCATTGATTATAGAGATCATGTTTTCTCTGGATTTATTGACACACTTCTATTTTGACACAATATAATTAAGCATTACTCTGAAAACCACACATTTAATTCTAAATAACTTTATCAATTTGGCAATGAATAACAAAAAAGTACAAATAGATTTTACCATTTTATGAAATTGTAGAAAGTTCTCACATTACATCATAATTCCAGTACCGACCCTAACCAACGCATTGGGGGCATTTTAATAGCAGGATAAAAACAAATAACACCTCGTGGTATCTTACGAATAAATGGTTTTATAATATGGAGAAATAAATTGCAGTAGTGGAAAATTCTTGTAGATAATAAATATGTTACTATTTCTTTAATAATCATAGTAACTTTTGAACTGTACAATTACCACTACTGGAATTAAAGATTGAGGAAGGGAAGACATTATGCAACAAAATTTTGGAATCTGTTAAAGCTAGGCTGTTTTTATATGAAGGAGGATCAGCTACTAGAGTGGTTGAGAGTGTTTGAGACCCTCGATTTAAAAGAGAAGGTTTTCGTAGTACTGAAAATGCTACTGGGGCTACTTCTTTTCTAGAACAAGAAATGTTTAATATTATCAAGAAAATAGAACCTGAAAATAAAGAACAAATGTATGTAATCGAAACAGACATTCTAGCCCGCATCAGAAGTCACCGTCATGATTTGGATTTTTGCAAGAAAGAATAAGAGAAAGTAAAATCAATTACAGCTGATTGCACTTTTTATTTAGATTTCTTTTAGGTAACAGGAATGGAACTGAACCACTTCATAATGTGCTAGGAAATACTTCTATATTCCGCCGAGTTCAACAGAAAGTAAGAGTGTATAGTACAGCTCGTTCAATAATAGAACAAAGGTATGCAAGACTAAAACCGAAAAATGTTAATATGATATTGTTCCTAAATAAAAATTTTAAAAATATTAATAAGTAATCGTAGTAATTATTTTATTAAAATTACACCCAACCTTTTGCTATTAGCTAAAGAAATAATTCAATGGGTTTCACCTTACTATGCTTTCTAGCTATTAAATATATGCATGTTTAAGCATTCAAAGGGAAATTATTTAGGTTGCCATACAGAATGTACATAAAACTCTTTAAATCTGTTATGGAACCGTTTGCTTTATCAGTAAAAGTTATTCTATTTAAAATTTCTTCGTCTTCATTCAACAAATTAAACATTGTATCACAAAAATCAATTCGTTTTACTTCCTCGAAAAGCTCTTGCTGGTTTGATATCTCGTATGGCTTATATTTGAATTCTTTCAGTGTTTTGAGCACCGAACGATATACTCCAAGATGCCTGGCTGCATCTAAAAATGACCCTAGAGTTCTTCTACATAATACAGGATAATATCCAGCTTCATGTTTACTGTTAACAAGTGATTAGTTTTATTTTTTTTAGTGGGAATTTGGAAAACAACCATCTTCCTTGAATTTATTAAAAATATTTAAAATTGTCTTCGCACAAGGTTTACGCCTGTTGGAATAATTAACTGTTTCAAATAAATTATGTATTTTTCAATAAAATGTATTTAATTTAAGATTTGAGTATGAATGAAAAATCAAAAATATTTCACAATTGGAGAAATACGTCCAAATACGTCACTGGTGTATAACTGGTTGCTTACTATGCCACCAATGCATTGATTTTCCTTTTCTTAGCTCTACAAATAGGAATATGCGTATGTACAAGGTGAGGCATAATAACGAGCGATTTTAAAATGCGCGCGAATTAAGCTGCGTCGGAGGGACGTGGAGGGGATAGTGTCAGTTACGTTCGGCGCGAAATAGCATTTAGTCACAATGGAACGTTGGACCCCACAGCATCGTGCGTACGCTGTGAAAGCATTTTATCAAAACGGTAGTTCGTACCAGCTAGCACGTCGTGCATTTCGCAACCACTTCAACAATAATCGAAATCGGCCAGTGCCATCTGCCTGTGCGATTAAAAAGTGGGTTGAGGAAAGTGGAGGGAGGAAACAGATTATGTGAGCCGACGCCGGTTCAGCTTAGAATTTTTGGACTTAATTAATCGAGACGAGGACATTGTAAACCGTTTGTGGATGAGTGATGAAGCGCACTTCCATCTCTCCGGTTACGTGAACAAGCAGAACTTTCGATTTTGGAGTGACGTTAATCTAGAGAACTGCATCAGCAACCATTGCACTCCGCAAAAGTTACTGTGTGGTGCGCCATGTCTTCATTAGGGATAATAGGGCCATACTCTTTTGAAGATGGCCTTGGCAATGCTGTAACAGTGACTTCGCAGAGATACGCAGAAATGTTGGAAAAAGTTTTTTACTCCACAACTTGCACACTACGACGTGAACGATGAGACGTTTTTCCAGCAGGACGGAGCAACATCCCACACTGCTCGAGTAAGCATGAATATTGTCAATCGTTTGCTTCCAAATCATGTGATCTCCCGAAATGGAGATATTGCATGGACCTATCGTTCACCGGACCTCACAACATGTGACTTTTTCTTGTGGGGTTATCTGAAATGTATAGTTTACCAAGATAACCCTGCTCGAATAATTGAAGGCCTGAAAGAGCGGATCCGACAAGAAGTTGTTCAAATCCCACTGGCAATGCTACGCAATGTGATGGGTCACTTCAAGGTCCGGCTGGAGGAATGTGTGCGTCTAAACGAAAGGCATCTTACCGGAGTTATCTTCAAAAAATAACCGACGTTTTACTATTGCAGAAAATGCTTTTTCATGTATTTTAATATTATGAAATCAGAAATTTTCTTAAACGAAGTGTTTTTATTTAACAGCCTTTTAAAAATCGCTCGTTATTATGCCTCACCTTGTATAATTATAAAGAACCCGGTATAATAAAACCTATTTGTAACATTTAATATCTGTAGTACTATCATACAACTAACGCTCTCAAAAAGTTGTCAAAACAACTGGAGTTTCAAAGAGTACAGTAGTACGAATTGATGGCGAAGTTTGACAAATTGAACACAACACAAGATTTTTTATTTTCATGCACAACACGTAATTCAACATACCTACATATAATTTCCATGTTACTGAAAACTAAAAACTTACATTGCAAAAAACTTTGAACAAACTTCAAGATAACAGTGTTACCTTTGCTGGGAATTCCATTTAGAACATCGAATGAACAAATATATATTGTCATGTTATTTATATAGACAAATATACACAGATATTTGTATCTATATATTGATATAGACACAAATTATGTTGGAAAAGAACATATTCATACATACTGTAATGAGTTAATAATAAACTTAGATAATGAATCACCTGATGATGACTTTAATTTATTGCATAATAGCAATAATTGATAAGAAATTAATAGTTGAAGTTATATAATTAGCTATAACAAAATGTGTACTTTACACGTACACATTTCACATTTTAAATTTATATAAAATATAATTAATATTCGTATTATTTTCTTGTACAATTAGGTATTTAGAAAACATATACGCAAGCTGCTAATAAAGAAGTATATAAGTTTATGACTGTATTATACTTATAAGGGAAATATTAGTTTGTTGTAGAAACAATTTTTTAATTAAGAGCCACAATTTGAAAGTATAAAATACATTATTTATTATATTAATTATTTATATATATAAACTTATGAACGTACCGATATTTTTTTTTATCTAAGCACATGATGTTAATAATTTCGTCTAGCTGATGCCACAAGAAAACGCGTGAACTCTATACTTCCTTTTTAAAAGTATTTTATTGGTTCTCAAACATACTCCCTATTTCATGCTAGAGGTCTTATAATCAAGATTCAATTGCCTAAGAGAAGGCTTTAAAAATCAAGAAAAGTTAAAAATACGTATGCTAGCAACTTGAAATACAATACTAAAACATAGTCTTTCCTGATTTCATACACAGCAATATGTAACTTGCTTTCTTCCTGACTATGTCACATAAATATTTGGAAATGATGAGCATCAATATAGCGTCGATTTACGAGTGGATAAATTATACTCGACTGCATTAGTTGACACTTGTCATATTGATGAGTCTACCGCCACAAATAATATTACAACTATGTCAACTAGGAAATAGTCCAGACGAAAATCTTGTTTTTCCAACTGAACAATCTAAGATGGATCGTGTAATTATTAAACAAGGAGATTACATTATATTACATTATGAAACGAGGAGACTGCATTATAAAAATTATCGAACTTAGGAAACAATTAAGTAAGCCGTTACACAGTTATATACTGTGAAAATATTATCGCAGTATATAATTTGAGTTAAGTCAGTGTCAGCAAAATCAATTTTATTATTATTATTGCATCATAATTGGGTGCATTGCCACCGAAGCCAAATTCCAATAGAATAACAAGTGCTGGGTGGTGACTATCTACCGATAGTAAGGGATGGCTATCACGCGAAACAAAAACTTATATTCAGTTCAATAATATATCCTGAAGAAGATGACACTAATCTGAGGGGCATGCTGGAATTATTGAAATAGAAGAAAAAAAACTACAAGTGGTATTGGAAAATAAATATATTAATTTTCAAAGTACTCCCACTAGCATCAATGCAGTTTTGTAATCGAATGTAATCAAATGAAAAGCTCTCGCCCAGTCTTCTTCCGAAATATTATCAAAAAATATATGAATTGCTTCGTCAAACTCGTTTACCAACTCGAAACGTTGACCACGTAAGCTCTTTTTCAGGTGGAAGAACAACCAAAAGTCACACATGCCCAAATCAGGCGAATAAGGTGGATGTTCGAGAAGCTTTACAATACTTTTAGGTCAAAAATCACAAGTAAGTTGTGCAGTGTGTGATAGACAATACATTGTTCTGGTGTAACAGTAATCCGCGAATATTAATTGATTGAAATCTGCAGGTAAACATTTTATGATGTACCAGTTACCTGTAACTGTACGCTATTCTTCAAGTTTAATTGCTTTTACAAAACCTGTACTTCGAAAGAAAACTGCATACATTACTTTCTGCATAGATCTTTGCTTTTTTGACATCATTGGGGTTGGTGCGTCTTCATGGACACAAAATACGACTCTCCTGGCGAATGGGAACATCATAAAATTTTATGTACATTTCCTCACCTGCTACCATTTCAGAAATAATGCGATGCCCCCCTTTATTTAAGCATTGTAACGATTTCGGTGCGATTCTTACACGGTCTGCCTTTTAGTCATAGAGTTTATGTGGCATCCAACGTGTAACCATTTTTTTCATATGAAGATGATCGTGTAAAATTGCATTAACTATTGCCGATTCAATGCCAAGTGTTATCTGAATCGTTTCATAAGTGCAACGCAAATCTTCCTACATTAACTTTTACGTTTTCAGCAGTTACTGAAGAACATGGCCTTCCCGGATTATTTTCAGCGCCAAACGAAATCCAAGCTCTTTTAATTTCGCGAAACCAACGAAGCACAGTTACCTTGGATTGCCAAATGTAAGTTGCAAACATTCAACGCACTGTTCTTCGTCTAAACAAATTTGGAAACGTAGTCAGTCATGCAAAAATATTCCCGTGACTCCATACTTCCACTCACAACTATGTGTACCACGTGTACTATGTGACAAAAGCGATTCAACTGGTTATCGCAGATGACTTAACTAAAGCCGGTAGCTTATGAAAATAGAACGCCGCCATCTCTACATATTATACTTTCTTAGCATTTCAATAATTCCATCCTGCCCCTTGTATGTGTGAAATTGTCCGAGAATGTCTACCTAATTTGATCTCAAATTTTTTGGATCTAGCTATCGCCAAAGGAAAATTGTTAAAAGGTGCTTCGTTATAGCTTATAACAACTACATAAACTCTAAATTACAAACCATTCCCATCTACCATTTTTTAGAACCAATACACAAAACAACTAAAATGTAAAGTAATTATTCCAAAAGTAACGAATTTATACATACGCTTCTACGAGCCCTAGCAACATTAGGACCGGACGATATTAATTTTTACAACTAGTTCTCCCCAATCCCTGCTGGGAATACTAATTAGTGTTTTTACTTATAAGAGTTATAAGTTCATTAATATACAGGGTAAAGTCACTTCAGACTCACAAAAAAAATTACATAATGTGAACGTATCAATTTTGCAAGAGGAAAATGAGAAACCAACATTCTACATCGGTAACTTAATGTTCGGACGACTACGATTGTGAATTAATTTTCATTAGAGCGGCCCTGACAGTATGTCAAATTTGACAGTTATCGCTTCAACAAATGTTTAATTATTATTGTAATCAATTTGTGCGCGTAAAATGGGTCATGGCGAAGCCACCTCGAAGAAAGTACGTGAAATTGTGGTAAAACAGTATTATGAAGGAAACAGTATGCGCACCATCGCAAACAGTTTGAATTTAGCAAGATTAACTGTAACAGACATTATTAAATGTTAGGACGAGGCGTCCAGGTAGGACATTCGGGACAAAAGTACAGGGCAACCCAAGAAAGTGACACCTAGAATGAGAAGGCATCTCGTAAAAATTTGTGAAAGTTACCGCAAAGCCACGCTAATATATATAACGGCTCCTTTTATTGTAGAAATTAATGTGATGATTTCACGAGAATGTTGTAACAAGTGGATACACAAGTCCGCCTCAGTTTTTATAAGGTAAAAATTAAAAAATAAATATTTTAATATCACTGGATTTGAATTTCGTATTAAGTATTTTATTCAAAGCAAAAGAAAATACACTCTTAACGGAAATTGAACAGAAACACCGTCTAATAAGGGGCAAAGTTCAAATGATCTTGGACACTAGAATATTGGTTCAAAGTCGGTTTCATCGGTGAATCCAAATTCGAAGTGTCGATTGTAGAAAACGAATTATTGGTGATAGATCCGAAGGTTTTCATAAGGACTGCGTAAAAATACTACCAAAATTGCAAAGAGTGTGATTATATAGTGATGTACTGTCGCAAGAAATAATGTTACTTCAAAATTTGATTAGATTGTCAAAAATTGTAAATTTCCCCCGCCTGATAATGCCTATGTCAATGAATTGTTAAGTACAATGTCAACATAAATAAAATTTGGCAAAGGAAAATAGTTATTTACGAACTAAGTGCGTGAAATCATATTTCGCGAATGAGTAACCAGTTTAAAGCGCGAGCCGTAGGCGAGCGCTTTATGGACACGAATTCGCGAAATGTTTCACGCACGAAGTTTGTACAATATTTTTTGTACGAGAACTATAATAATAATACATATTGTTAAATACGTTATCGTTTATGACGCACTACTAATCTCTTGATATTAATTAAAAAAATTTGAGTTGGCAGTATTGATTATTTGAAGTGACATTTAATTTAAAATTATCAAATTCAAAAAATTCCATACAAAATAAAAACCTCACCAACAACATGAATTCTGATAATGAAATGCAATGTACACCGCCTGAAATTCGCGAAGCTGCCAATATTGCAGTGGATAATTTATTACCCATAAAATCAAAAGCACTTATACTAAATTCGTAACTTGGGCTAGATCTAAAAATATACAAAAATACTCCGAAAATTCTTTATTAGTTTATTTTCAAAATTTACAATCAAATAAATCATTATGGTCCACTTATTCTATGTTAAAATCATGCTTAATAATATATGATAATACGGATGTATCTAAATATGCAAAACTCATAGCGTATTTAAAACAGATAACGAAGCAACATCAGCCTAAAAAATCAGCAGTATTAACCGAAGAACAAATTACTAAATTTATTGTTGAAGCACCAAATTCTTTGTTCCTACTAATGAAGGTAAAGTCATTTCCATATATTTAAATTCCATACAACACTATATGTATTTATAGGCTATATTAATATTGGGTATTTCTGGAGCGTGTCGACGTGAAGAACTTTGCAAAATGTCATTGTGAGACATAGAATTTAAATCGAATTTAATTATCGTAACAATTCCAGAAACTAAAACAGGTAACAGCCGTACATTTGCAATCATTAAGCCCGAATGGATTGCATTAATTCGGCAATATGCAAATTTAAGACCGGACAGCCAGCAGCGATTCTTTTTAACATATCGCAATGGCAAGTGTGTTTGTTCACCTGTTGGTCTTAATACAATTGGCAAAATTCCAATGCGAATAGCTGAGTACCTTCAGCTTGATAGCGCAAGTAACTTCACAGGTCACTGTTTTCGAAGGAGTTCAGCGACATTGTTGGCAAACCAAGGAGGTGACTTGCTTTCAATTAAAAGGCATGGTGGATGGAAATCATCTACGGTTGCAGAAGGATATATCGAAAATTCTCTCTCTGCATAGTAGAATTCAATTGGCTAAAACAATGACCCCGTTAGAGATATCGACTCCGCCTGCAACTTGTTCGACATCTGAAATACAAGATATATGTAGTAATACAATCAACGTTACTCTACCCTCAATTCAAACAAACCAGTTAATCCCTGGGGTATCAATCTCTGGCTGTCAAAATTGCCCAATCAAAATTTTTAATAATTGTTCTGTTTCAATTTCTGAAAAGAATGAATAATGGTAATTTATATAATACTTGTTGCTGTTCTGACATTGAATTACATACCTTCCAAATATAACAATTTCTATTTCATTTCTTTTATTTTCATAGAAAAACAACGAACTGGGTAGCATATTATTAAGGTTAGGGATTTATGATTTTAAAATGTCACTAAATTAATCAAGTTCCAGGAAGTACCAACTTTACTTTTACGCACTCGTGTTTAAAGTGACTTTTTACGCACGCAAATCGAATCGTGAAATGACAGGTTTTGATAAGCGAGAACAAAAAGACAATTATTATCATGCAACATGATTATAGGCTATGACATTTAGGACGGTTATACAATGGAGCATTTGCCATTGTCATGGCTTTGACGACCAGAATTTACTGCTCGCGACAGTACGTCTGGAAAGGGTGTAGGTAGAATGTAAATAATAAATGGGACTGCTAATGCTGCCAAGTATCAGCCAATTTTAAGTCATAACCTCCCTAATGTAGAAAACTTCTATCCAGATGGAAATTTCATATTTCAACAGGATATCGCATCCTGCCACCCAGCCAAATCAACTGAATATTGGTTTATAGATCATAAGATAAGAGTTCTGTCATGACCGTCCAGCAATCCAGACCATAATATTATTGAAACTTTGTGGCATCACATGAAAAGGTACACTTGTATTAAAAAAAATCGGGAACATCTAGTTTCCCGTTTAATTTTGTATTTTTCTAAAGTTTATTAACGTCATGCCGTGACATTGCCGTGTAATTAAAAATGCAAATACCAAAAGTTTCCGAACAATCAAAGTATTTTATTACAGCAAAAGCTGAAGAAGGTTGGTCAATTGGAGATATTGCACGTCATTTCCATTACAATAAGAGCACCATTTTAAGAATCAAAAGAAGATGGGAACAGGAACATTCTAAAAACACATAACCTTTATAACAACATTGTCTAAATAACAGAAAGTCCGTTAACCCATAAAAAAAGCTAATAAAAAATGTTTACTTGATTAAAATGGTGTGCGTGATTTTTTTGAATACAAAAGTATAGCAAACGCCAATTAAGTTGGCGCGAGAAGGGGTAAGTTCGCGCAGGATTAGCAGTAGTGGGGAGATTTGTATTTGGTTTTACATCAAATGTCAGATAATTCTAACCTCTGAGCGTGTATCACTTTATGACCCCTAGCAAAGACATTATGTTCCGTCAAACGTCAATGACAAATGTATTCTGACAATTACTTGAGTAGTCGGGGTGGACGTTTAAAAACGGCTTCTGCGCACCCCCTCCTCGCGCAAACTTTGTTGGCGCTTGCTATACCTAAGAAATAATCCGCAAACAACAATAAATGCTTTGCAGACAAAGCTAACAGAAATATGACTGTAGCAAATTGTTGTAAACCATGCCAGATCTAAGTAAAGCGCTTGTCCGAAGATTAAGTTGTCAATATAATCTATACATATTTTTTACGGTGGTTAGATTGTTTTCGTTTCCTGAGAAATTAAAATATACATTCTGTAGCAAATGTTGTTCTTAATATTGTTCACAATAAGGAATTAACACCTGAACATACACAAATTGTAAATGTTTATTAAAAATCGTATCGTCCGAACCTTATGTTGTATAGAATTGAATATCATAATAGTTAGTATACTACTAATTGTATTAATAATTCATCTGCAATTGACGTTTAGGTAGAAACACAATACAAACGTGCATGAATGCATTAAGATTTAAAAAGTTCGACACGCATTCGTTACACCCTTTAGTATCTAATTTTGCCAAAGTAAGTGGAGACAATTAATCATCCAAACGCGTACAAAACATATACTCGGTAGACGAGATGATAGACGCAAAATTTCCTAATTCAAAACACGTGTTCCCCTTTGTTGAACGCAAGTGCGTGTTCTCACCTGCTCGAAAGCCGCCCACGATCACGCAACGAAGCACGCGTCTCAAATTCAGACGAATCATGGAGACCACGAACGAGACGCACGCACATTAAACACATTGACGTCTAATAATTTCATTTTGTCCGTGCCGGACATGTGTTTTTGACATCTTCACTCATTTATAACTGCCACGATTGTTTGAAGATACCGAGAATCTCACGCCTATTAATGAATTTCTACGTTAATGAACTTTGTTTCTGCTGGTGCGAATGGAATTTGGCAATTTAGAAAAACTTAATGAAGAGTTTAAATTGTACAAGACTTCAACATGTTTCTCTTTCATTTAATATTTGAAAAGTAAAACAACCGAATAATATGTTAGTTCGTTAAGACATATACAGTCTTGTGAATGATGTTAAAATACATAAACGAATAATTGCTGTTCCTTTCTCTTCTTCGAGTTCTCAGGGTTTGGTGGTATAATTATTTAACAATAGGATATATAACTTTTACTGTTGTTCTTTTTTCTCTTTTTGATCGCTTCTTCGAACGCTTCGCTCTTCATTAGAAAATAAAGAATTGCTATTTTCGAAAACGTTTAGCAATTTGAATACATTTTCGAAAGTTGGAAGTAGAGCTAGGATAGTTAGGCAAAATAAAGTCCCGAAAACGGCGGTCAAAATGCAAAAAAAAAAAGTTTTAAAAACCACTAAAAAGGAAAACTAAAGTGAATAAGGCAAAAACGAAAAATTAAAACTGCTTAGAAAAAAAAAACATAAGTACGTCTACAGGGCTATTCACGCAATACAGCACGAAATATTGTGGCCAAAATACTTGACTTTCAAAAAGCTTCACTTTTGGAATATATGGGAGCTATTATGGTTACTTTTTAAAATCATTATCATATTATACAGGCTGTTCCAAAATCACGAAAAGTATCACAGTTGTGTTTATTTTTAATGGAACATCCTATATATTATTGCATTTTTCGATCCTCCGATCAAAATAAGTGACTGTTTTAATTAGGTTTCTAATACCTAAGCCTTAAGGTCTTCAAAATAATTGGAATTTTGTCAAAATCTAACCTAATTTACATGTTTCAAATAATTAGAAAGTATTTAAGTTATGTAAGCGAAATTTACAGTGGACTGTAACAATAGATCATATACTATATCCATATTATAATAAACTTGTCAGGGTGTACAAAAATTAAAACTAGTCAAATAAGGACTTTAAGTGGCTATAAATTGATTTATTTAAATGGAACGCCATATTTTTTTAATTTACCAGCAAATGCACTTTTTAATTACCGATCGAATGGTATTCATATATCAAGCTTCATATGTCAAGCTAATCAAAAATGAGAATCCAGAAATGCAATAATATACAAGGTGATCTATTTAAAAAAACAACATTGATACTTTTCGGGCTTTTGAAACACCCTGTATAATATGAAAATAATTTTAGAAAGTAACCATAATAGCCCCCATATATGCCAAAAGTGAAACTTTTTAAAAGTCAAGTATTTTGGTCAGAATATTCCGCACCGTATAGCATGAATAACTATTTATATAGTTCTAACAATTTATTTAGTTTAGGTAGACACCTTATTCTTTAAATATTGGTTGTACTACACTGCCAGCTAATCTACAGTATTTTCTCCGGAGTCGAGCAAGTTCTCTTGCCGCTAACATTTTGTTTGTAGCTCGAAGAGGACCTTCTACGTCACATGCCGAATTCACATGAATTTCGTAAACTATGTATTTTTAAATTTTCTAAAGAAGTATTTTTGTCAAATCAACGTTTATCCTTCATTTTTATTCCTGCTGGTCCTGGGGCTCTCGATGTGAGATACACTGCCTTTTATACATTTCTAGGGATTCCACAAGGGTCTGTCCAACTGTCTCTAATTTCTTTATTTCGTATGGCAACCAAGAGAAATTTATTTGAATATATGTTAAGGCTTGTAATTCCTCAATGTGGCTTCCTGTGATCTTGAGATGCCATTGGAATTTGAAACAACAAATGAAAGTACCAACCTATGAAAGAACATGTAGTAGTTGACAAATAATTAAACGAAAAAATTTATGCAGTCTGAAGATTTTTTTATGAGGATTACGACTTACCTTTAAACCAGTGAGTTACAAAGCATGCTGGAGAAGAAGAAGACAGACAGTAATCTGTCTTTAAGTCAATGGCTTTCGAAAAATGCTGGAGATGGTTCTAAGGTGAATTTTCCGACAATTAAAGACTTCATTACGGTGCAAGACGCGATTAGGACGGAATGCCTAAAGATATGGACATTATACACGAAATAAGAGCCGCTGAACAAGACGAAACTGACGTAGAAGATAATAACACTCAAAAGTATTACTGTATTGCGCTAAATTACGCGGAAGCTGTAACGCCTAAAAACAGCAAACAGTATCTTGAACGAGTAAACATGACAGATGATAAAATTTTAAATGCATTTTTGATGATCGAAAATCATTTAGAAGTTTAAAATTTAAACCAAGGCGAAGAAACTTAAATTTGCAAATTAGTGCAAATTAGAAAATTTTACTTTTCGCGGAATATATTAACTTCTATTTGTTCCTCGTATGAATTAAAATAGTAACCTAACTGAAGATGACTAAAAGTACGGAGTGGATGCGATGGAACTACCAAAAAGAGTTCCAAAGTAGTTCCATATTAATCCATATTCTTATCTGCGCAATATCTTCATATACCTGCACAATGCTGCCAGGTTTCCCATTCTGTTTGCTTCAAATCTCATAAGTATAGCTTCTTCAATACCATATTGCTGTACATTTCGTCGTGAAATTAAGATAAGATTGAATATTGTTAAGAATTAGTATGTTATATCAAAATGATTATTGCGAAATTTGACCCAAAAATGATAAGAATTGCTATATGCTTATTCTTCAAAATATGCAACGATGCGTAGAAATTTAAATCCGTAAAATTCAGGTTATTTCTATAATTCACTAGAGGATTTGATAAATAGAGATTACCTTTAATAAATTTATCTAGAATAAAGTAATACTTGTTAAAAAATGTCACAATACTTATTTGAACAGCCCTCGTATTATAACACAGTTTGTTAAACGAAAGACAAAAGAGTTGTACCAAAAGAGGAATAATGGTATCAAGTTAAGAAATTACTGTATATAAAAGCATGTAGGTATTTGCAGAGGTGTTAATCCGAAAATGTTAAATTTTACGTTATTGTATCTAAAAGGATTACAAACAATAATAAGTAAATCCACTGGTAATCTAAAGTATCGCAATGACAAGGCAGTACTGTCCAGATTGCAATCTTAATCTGTTTTACTGCATACAATAGACGCATAACGCTTACAATAGTAGGATAACAGCGATATTTAAGTCAACTATAACATTGTTATGTTGTTCTGTTAAGTTTTATATTTTACAGTGTTTCATTTTTGTTGACTTCTTGTTGTTCCATTACATATATATATAACAATAAAAGATAAAGTTGGACATTATATTTATATTAAATACTATATACAATATTACAGTGCATATTATTATAAAGTGAAACATTATACACAATATCAAAAAGAAACAACAAGAAAATTAAACAATTTTCTAATTTTGACATACAGGGTATGGAGAATTAATTCCAATATCTTTGATATGGCTACTTAGATTTTAATAAGACTTTCTACAATTAATTAAATGCAAATCAGGGATTCACACGAGGCTATTTATATCAGAACCAGACTTTCGGTTTAGCCGAAAATGATGTTAACTGGAAATGAAATAATCTATATTTTTAGGAATTTCAATAGAGCTCTGATCTGGTAGTTCAGCAATAATATGGTTTGACACCCTTTTGATCAACAACGACAGAGATATTTAATTAAATCTAATAATGTAAATTTTATTGACAATAAGAAAAATAAACTCGAAAATACAGGGGCGAATTCCACTCACAAAAATAATCATAAAAGTTCATATACAAAATTTACGGAAAACGCTATCTTAAGTAGTTGTGATGGTTGTTCACTATTGTTCATAATTTCGGAAATTATGGAATATAACTTTATCATTGTAGTACTTATAAAATTTTATTATTCTAATAATTGCTCGAATGAAGTTCATTCATATGTTTATAGCAATCGGTGGCTTGAGATTCGGAAGATGGTCCACCTACCGAAATCTCGTCCACAAAAAGACAAAAGGCAAACATTGTTATGTCAATATTGACATTAAGTTTCATACATACAGTTAAGCTCACATAAATCTAGTATAAACCATTTTCGAATTTTTATTTTATTGTAATTTATTCTGGTAACGTCAAAATGACATATTGCTATGTATTGTGGTGGTGATTACTTATTTAAATTGGCCCACAATACACAATGGCTTGCCCAGTTTCACTCGAATTGGTACAACCTTCCAGGAGCTCTTGTATCTTCAGGGTTACCCTCAAAGGGTATGTGTTAAATAAAACAAAAGGTATTAGCAAAGAAATAAACTAGCATTAACAACACAAACATTTACTACAAAAAAAAAAAATTTTCAACTTAATAGAGTATAAATAAGTGCTGAGGCAATAAATATGCCACAGCGTGAGGAAAACTTTTGTAAATAATGACTTATATAAGATGAAAAACCTCACTTTGACCGCGAACAAAATTAAACTAATTAAATATTCAAGAAAACTATCAGACTTCAATAATTACGTTATTCCCAACTTCAAACGTCAAACAGAAAAATAACTGTAAGCGCGCGCAACAAAACTAACCCATGCGCACATTCAACATGGTAAAAATATAATTTTCCCACCAATTCCTACTTTCTAAAATATATTACTGATAAAAAAATACTACATAAAAGTATGAAAATTTTCCTTGATATTTATTTGACTATAAAATATATATTAAACTAAAATTTACTGAATTTACGAGCTCAATCAATATACAAATAATATAACTAGATTAATATATATATATATATATATATATATATATATATATATAAATAATTATACTTGCAAATATACACGTACATTAATTAATGTAGTTGTCACACTTCACTAAAAAAATTCTAAAAGAGAGATTTCAGATAGGACGCACAAATCAAAAATTACAAGTATCAGAGACTCGTAATAAATCGAGAATTATTTTAAACACATCAATATCACTCAACTAAAAACATAAACCGAAATTAACAATAAAATACTGAATAAAAAGGAAGTCTTTATTCAGCAAAATTTAACTGAACCTATCTGTCTAATGGATAGAAAATCTATGACTCCTTCCTCTCGGAAATGAAAATATCACCCTGCCTAAAACAAAATCAAAAGACCGGCTACAACGATATACTTCCGCTTGGCCGGAACTGCGTACATCAAGACCACGCTCGAACGTTCTACAGACGTGGACCAAAATATACATTATAAACGAATTTTAAAAAAATATTTACTATCTCTAAATATTTTCCTGGAATAAAATGTACATAAATATATAGTCTTTTATAGTTTCTTTAAATTCTTTCTTCGGGGAAAAATTCATGACAATATGTCACTTTTTGATATCCAAAATGGCAAGAAAACCGACTCCGACTTACAAAGTACACATTTGGTTAAACTTGCGAAGTTGCGCTATTAAATAAGTCGCAGAAAAATTTCATTTGAACAAATCTACAGTACATACTACAAGTTAAAAAAAGTAGTGAAAATGAAGACTGTAAATGTCGCAAACGAGGAACTGGTCCTAAAAGAATATCAACTGATGTAGAAGATCACAATATGTTTGAATATTTGAGAGAAAATAAAAAAAAATGACAAAGCAAATTCATAGATCTCGTATAAGATTTACTAATAGGGAACAATTATGAGAATCTATTGAAAATACCTGGGAAAACTTTGTTGAACAACCTAATTTTTAAGGAAGCCTCGTTGATTCTGTACCTAGAATGTTAAGGGCAGTAATTGATTCGAATGGCGAATCAATTAAGTATTAGTACATTTGTGTTTACTTAATTGTATTAAAAAATTACTTGACATTTGACTTGTCTT
This sequence comes from Melolontha melolontha, assembly GCA_935421215.2. Classification (NCBI taxonomy): domain Eukaryota; kingdom Metazoa; phylum Arthropoda; class Insecta; order Coleoptera; family Scarabaeidae; genus Melolontha; species Melolontha melolontha. Next base: position 76,530,756 of record OW285237.1, on the reverse strand, counting down.
TCAAAAAAAGTTTAATACACACTAAGCAATATTAGAAAATTTTGACAATTTTGATAAGTTAGGTTATACAAGATTTATGTGAGCTTAACTGTACATACATATCATATTGAAGTTTCTCATTTTTTAAGTTTCTCATAATGTATAAATATCCAAATGCAGAAATGACAGATATCAATTTTCCTTATGGACATGCAAACGGAAATTCCCAAGAAGCTGTCCGACTGTATCGTGAAACATATGCAGCGGCGCGACAATGTCCAGCTAAAGGTACTTTTGCGGCTATTCATCGTCGTCTTGGAGAGACAGGATCTTTCGCGAAGGTTTCTTTTGACTGTAGGGCTAACCGAATAGTTCGTAATGCTGTTATAGAAGAAGATATTCTTGAGATACTTGAAGCTGACCCAAGTACAAGTGCTAGGCGAATTGCTGCTCATATTGGTATTTCGTCTAAGACTGTTTGGAATGTTCTTCATGACAAATTATTGTGCCCGTTTCATATACAGACGACGAATCTCTTTTAGATGACAGTCTTCTTTCACGATTGCCATTTTGTCGTTTGTTTTTAGAATAATGCAATGACCCCACTTTTCATAATAGCGTTCTTTTTACCGATGAGTGCGGTTTTTCAGAAGATGGAATAATGAATATTTGTAATAATCATCGATGGTCGGACGTGAATCTGTATGAAATAGCACATACTCGACATCAATAAAGATTTTCCTACAACCTTTGGGACCAGTGTTCTAACCACCCAGACTTAATGGTCAGTATTATAGACAGTTTTTGGAAGAAGAGTTAGAAGCGTTGCTGGATGAAGTTCCATTGCCAATTCGCCAAAATTTATGTTTCATGCAAGATGAGGCTTCTGCACATTTTAGCGTTGCTGTACAAGACTTCTTGAATACTGGGTTCCTAATCATTGGATTGGAAGAGCAGAACTGATTGCATGGTTACCATGCTCACCTGATTGCAATCATTGTGATATTTTCTTATGGGGACATTCAAAAATTATCGTATATCAAACACCCATTGTAAATACGCAAGTTCTCCGACAACGTATCGAGGTGGTTTTCAATCATTTAACGAAACACTTGGAATTTTACGCCGTATAAGACAATTGATGATAAGACGCTGTGAGACCGTTAAAATAATCAAATGTGATGAGTACTACAATAATAAAGATATATTCTATAATTTACGAAAGAATTAATAGTGAAAAATCATCACAACTATTTAAGACATTTTCCGTAAATTTTGTATATGAACTTTTATGATTATTTTGGTGAGTACCCTAAATTTTGACCAGGTTAATCGGAAACACCCTGTATAAACAAAATCAATATCATGTTTTTTTACGGCCTTTTTCCAGTGTTGTGGAGTTGAAATCAGAACACTACAATGCTATAAACTTTTATAATTAACAAGTTGGCAATAACAATTACACTCGATACATCGAGATGAACCACCATCACAGGCAACCTCCTAAAAATAATTTAGATTATATGCAGTATTGGAGTGAGTACTTTAGAAAACGTGGCCCGTGACCGCAATAATAAACAACGACCTGCACATTTTCCAAAGCATAGTGTTGATACTAAATTCAAAGCAATACATAGAAACCCTTAACGATAATTAATTGAATTAATTAACAAGAATTAAAATTAATTAATGGCTGGTGACATTGGATAGTTTCTTAAATTAAACAAAAGAAGTTTTGAAGTTTAACATCAGCCATCTTCAATTCCTAGTAATTGTTAAATTTCTTTTTTGAATTGAACGGTATATATTTTCTTTGCATCATTGGATAGAGATTGTTTTTATGAATGCATTGATGTACAATTTAATTGTAAATTTAGAAGAAAAAAATAATTAAAACACTTTTCGAACATTCACTTAAAGTCACTTGTGTTATACTGTAGTGTGCCATGAAAAAATGAGCGCATTGCACATATGTAACTAATTTTAATTCACAAAGAAAAACAAGTAACAAAACTAAAAATAAATTCAAAACTAAAAAATTTTGCAAATATTGTTCGAATTAATTACAAAACTGGCGTCTCCTTATAACAACATGGGCGCCATTTAATATGAAATTATTAGGTACTTCCTGACAAGTTTCAATTATTCGGTTTCGTAAATCGTATACGTTCTGTGGCTCTGCTAAATAAACCCGATCTCGGAGATATCCCCAAAACTAAAAATCTAACGGCGTAGGATCAGGTGAACGCGTAGGCCAACGAATAGGTCCATATGTGCCAATACGTTATTCATTAAAATTTCTAGTCAACCAGCCAACATTTCTTCGTGCATTATGGGGCGTAGCACCGTCTCGTTGCAGGTATATTTTACGCAGTTCCGCAAGCGGTAATTCATCCAAAAAACTTTCAAACATCTTCGTTTAACAGTTGGTGATATCTTAGTCGATTTAAGGAATCGTCGATAAAAAATGGGCCCAACCAAGCGGTCTTCAAGTAGGCCGCACCAGACATTATAGCTAAAACGAAGTTGAAAATTATTGTCGACGACATATCTAGGATTTTCTTGGCTCTAGTGGCGATGAATGTTGCGATTTAAAATTTCACAATTAGTGAAAGTACAGTCATCTGTCCAAATAGTTTTTCGGTAAAACAACGGGTCTTGTTGCAAAGTAGTTAAGTAAAAATTACAAAATTGTGTTCTTCGAAGTGGATCATTTTCAACTATTGCTTGCACTTTTGGGCAATGTTTGGCTTAAATTTGTGTTTTTAGGTACTGCAGACGGGAATTACCACGTTTCAGTTTCTTGAAACATTCAAATCTTCTTAAATTTTCTTCAAGTCGGCTAAACATACGACGTTCTGGAACTTCTCTTTCCGGAAAACGTTCCATGTAAATTTTCCAACGACTGATTAGAATTTTTTAGTACATTCAAAATAAACTTGTAGCAAATTGATTTAAATACATGATTTTTTTAAAAAATGTCAAAATATGCTTGCTTAGTAAAGAAAAGTCAAAGATGACAGCAGTTGCATATACGTAATCTGTTATTTTTCCATCGCACACTACAGTACAACAAAATTGACTAAGGCCCAAGTGTCATAAAAAATTTAAGGTGGCCTTAAATTTAGATGAAATGTGTTTGATAACCAGATCTTAAAGTAAAAGTTATTAAAACACTGACCGTAAGAAAATATACGGACACTATTTTAATAATTGTTTTCTACTAAATTGAACTAAAATTGATGTATTGCACTTCAATGGAACTAGGAAAAAATCTTTATACGAGGGTATATCAGATATAAACGAGGCTGATTTTTTAATGACTCGTACAAAAGTTTTTTGAATCGGCGAAGTAGGTGGCTATGTAGACAAAGCACTTAGGGTGGGGAGAGCAACGTCTGAAATTCCGTCGAGACCGTTCAGTAGTGCAGTGACCATGAGTGAGCAAGCAGTGCACGTTTCCGTGGAGCAGCGGATAATTATTAAGTTTTTGACCAATGAGGGGGTGAATCCAACAGACATTTTACGCAGATTGCACGCACAGTTCGGGGAGAATTCCCTTTCACGACCTCGCGTGTTTGCATGGCATAAACAATTTTCTGGAGGCCGCGAAGACGCGGTTGCCTGCCGGGAAGATCATAGCAACCGTGTTTTTTGATCGACAAGGTGCATTTCACGTCGATTTTCTTCATGATCGCCGCACAATTAATGCCCAATATTATTGCGACGTTTTGGATGCCGCAAAATTGTCTTTACGACGAAAAAGAAAGACGCAATCCGTTAAAAATGTCATTCTCCTTCACGACAACGCCAGACCACATTCGGCAAACATTACGAGGCAAAAAGTGGAACAATTCGGCTGGGAAATCTTGGAACATCCTGCTTACAGTCCAGACTTGTCACCCTCTGACTACCATTTGTTTGGACCTCTAAAAGAAGCTCTTGGAGGCCAGCGTTTCGACAGCGACCAAGCGGTAGAGACATTTGTGCTCCAGTGGCTGTGTGACCGGCCTAAAAGTTTTTACGATAATGGGATTAAAAAGCTTCCAATCCGTTGGGAAAAATGTATTACGCGGGCGGGAGATTATGTAGAAAAATAGTACATTTGTATTAACCTTGTTCAATAAAGCATTAATAGTTAAAAAAAATCAGTCTCGTTTATATCTGATATACCCTCGTAGATTCAAAAAAATATGTACTGAGCAATTTGAAAAACAAAGTTGACAATCGGTGGAAATTAAGGATGGCACTGGAAAAGAGTAAACGTAACCTCAAACATAGTAATCATGAAACTATTTTGTTTGGTAGCTTTGGGCGTTTTTTTTTTGTGTGACACCCAGCATATCACAAAATGTTATGTATTATTTTTGGTTTAGTTGGTCACACGCTTATTTGGCCAAATTAAATACTATCGCGAATTCCATAAACAGCAAGGACTTGGGGCATATTATTTTTATTCTTATCTCTTACAGATAAACGGATTTTGCAAAGTTTGAAGAAAGGGACATATGATTTGAATTTTAAGAGTATGGATTGGGTTCAAATATTGCTTACAAAAATAAAAGTTTTCGAATTATTTAATGATCCTCTCAGACTAGATTCTTTTCTTTTAATAATTGGTTCCAAACTAAATGTGTTACAAAAAAAAACACATAATTCTAGACCAAATAACTTTATTTACAAACCGCGTTGTTACAAAATAACTTGTTTAATATATACATTTGCTATCTAGATAATAATTAACAGGAACAAATAATAAATAGGAATAACACTGCCTTACCAAGGAATCGTATAACCTGTAATTAAATAATAGTTGAAAATCATCTAGAAGACTGCACCGATTTCACACCTGCCTTAAAAATATGTGCCTATCATCAAGTAATTAAAGAAAGCACAGTCACGGCCTCCTGTTTTATTATTGTGGTAGTGATATCGTGTAGGCACACGTAAACAGACCGGCATTGTGGTCAAAACAATAACTTTTAACGAGCAGAACAATGAAATGTTTAAAACGTATACGCCCTTTGTAAAACGGATGATTTACATTCGTCCTATTCTTTGATCTTTTAGGAGGAATAATAATAAAGGATTTAAACGACATTTAGAATAAAATTATTTTATTCTAATGGAATAATGTCGTGAACGGATTTGTAAATACTACATTTTCTTAAAATGTGTCTTGTACTGAACTTTTAGTATAATACATATGAGGGTTATTTGAAGGGAGAGTAACTCTCAAAATTTGCCAATACTATTCGCAATGATAAGTACATCGCAGGCTTCAGCAATTTTTTACAAGCCTAATATAAAAGTGTCGCCCTAATCTGACAGATAAGTTCCTACAAACGTTTAAACTAATATATTTGTCGTTTTTTGTGTTAATATTGAGAAAGAATAATTCAGGGTGTTAGTCAAAATTAAACACAAACAAATGCAGGTCCGCTGGCTATTAGGCTAGTGGTAAGGTACTCATGCCAGGAGTTCGGGAATCAAATCTGGGGCTGGGCTGGCCGAGAAGGTACTCCTGGTTTTCCTTCTCATTTAAGATGAATGCCAACGGCTATATATCTTAAGTTGTTCCACGAGCGCGAGTGTAATAATAACTCATAGCCTGCCAATGCCTTCTGTAATTGGCGTGAAGTTGTTGGGGAATACTAAGACGCGAATTATTGTTGTTTGGTATGTGGAAAAAACATTAAAGAAACTGAAAAGTGGATAGCTCTGAAGGCTGGCCACTTAAAGATAAAAACTATCCTGGTAATAAAAATGGATTTCTGGCATTAAGATTGTTATGCTCGAAAAATTTACTTAGAGATCATTCGGGAATTTTTAATGAATTTACTTCGTTACTTGCTTGCGTTAAGTCAACATAGGCCTTTCATATTTCAACTTTTTCCTTTATTTTTAATTTATTTTATTTTGATATTAATTATCTATCAATTTAGGCTTCTTCTTTCTTTTCCAATCATTTAATACGTTTTCGAACCCTGTAGATCGGCAACCTCTTTTGCTTGACATCTTTTGCTCGATAGCGGGCGCCTTACCCTGTATCTTCCGACGATCGTGTATGATGTATATCGGCTCTCGTTCGTATAACGTACTTCTATCGGTCGGACTTGGTATAAGAGTTTTGCCGTAGTTGGTAGTGTTTTTAGTTTTGTGTAGAACTTGGTCTTGCGGCAAGAAATATCATTATCTTTTGTATTTTTGCTTATTCGATTCTTTTATCTTCCTTAGGATTTAATGTTGGAGCTATTCTTCAACTTTTAAGTATTTTAACCGTTTTTGTTACTTCAAATTCATTTTTCGAGGGACAAACCACGTGGAAGGTAGATTCTTATTTTCTTTGCATTCGCTATTTTCCTCGTAGCGAATCTACGTGGTATTGGGATCTATTGGAGGAAGTTTCGTGCAGAAATCCTCAATCCACCCCCAAGGGTGTTTTGGTATCTTCAGAGCTATCCGGTTCTGGCAAATTTTTACCCAACGCCTCAAGATGGCGGCATCGCTTTCTTAGCGTGCATATGGCGGTGTAGACGCAGCATCATTTTAGTTGGCGTGATATTGGGAAAAAAAAAACAGTACGTACAGCATCTGTGAACACAATCTCAAGAAAGGATTGGAAATTTTGGACAAATTAGGGGACGATATTGAGAACTTGTTTAGAAGTAGGTTTTGATTAACTAATTTAATTTTTATAATTAAATCTTTGCTTATTTTATTAATTAATCTAAAATTCAATACGATTACACCTGGGTAAGGTTTTAGATAAGCCGACCTTTCAGTTTGAAGCAGACGTAGTTTAGTTTATTTATTTTGGCATCGCAGAACCCTGATTGTGTTATCGGTATAGTTTCTCTCGGGATTTATTTTACTAGACCTAGTTCTGGTATGTTTACTGTATCCTTTATCTTTGCTGTTTAACAACGTCTGTTTGCTTACCTGAAACTTTATTTTGATGTAAATCAAAAATCTTTAATAGCTGTCTAGGCTAATGCATAAAATTTTAACAGTTAGTGGACAGGGCACCTGGAAACTAGCATTCATTTTGTATTTTATAATCAAGCTGGTCGTCAGCTTCACTGATAACCAGTTGCAGATATTGTAGTGCTTTTTACGTGGCAAGTTCCTTGAGACGAGCCTATGTCTTGTTAACTTCAGTATCCAGGGGATACGTCTCTCTTTAATATTTCTTAATTTAATATACACTGTAAACTATTTGTAAAGAACCACTATTACGTATACATAATTTGACTTCTGTTTAACTTATGTCTTGTTCATAATACGAATATAACTTCATCTTTCACAGTTTTATCACCTGTGTATACAGGGTGTTACTCACTAAATTAGATGCACAAGCTATCTAACTCGTTGTAACTTCGCAAGCGACTGTTGTTGCTTTTGATTTTCCCCTCAAATAAAACTACCTAGTCTAGACAATTTTTCTTAATAATTTTATTTGCATTGAAGATTCAATTTTATAAGATTAAATATTAATTTCAGTTTTCTTAATTAACGTATTATCACTGATAGTTTGAAATTTGAATCATCTTATTAATTCTTATAACTATGTATATCATTACATTTAACCACATATATATTTATAATTCCCAATATAAGAATTATTCATTAAATTAATTAATTGTTTTATCTTATTGCTTGGTTGATTTCTATTTAGAATTTGAATTTTGGCAAACTTTGTTCTAATTTGTTAAACACCTGTAAATTTGTGTTGTATGGCATCTGATAATTAATCTTTTGATATTTTGGAACCTACTTATTAATAAACTTTGTTATTGTTGATGACTTGGGTTTGTTTGAATCCTGTCCTATAAGTGTTGAGAGAAGCAAAGACTCGTATTTGTATCTGAAACAAGTAGTAGGGGGCTGACTCTAACTCTGATTGATTTTGAAGCTACCAGGGCCCCGCCTGCTTTCGTTTTCGTGGTTTCTCTGCAGGTTGGAAAACGGTGGCGTCTTTATCTACATCTAGCGATCATTTGGACTCGCGACACTCTACGATCTACACTGAGTTAGACGGCAGAGTACTTTCCTGGGGACGACCATCTTCAGGTAGGTTCAGGCCAGAGGAGGGGAGCAAGCAGAACATCGCGCAACCTCCTTATTACTTGTCTTGTCTTAACTTATTTTGGTCGCGTTGTTGTAGCAAGATCTAGAAACGACAGTCTGAAATGAGAGGATAAGTGAAATCATGGAGTCAAGCATACCATAGCAGACATCAGAATGAAACAACTTCAATGGTATGAACAAGTGCAACAAATGGCAGATAGACGGCTGCCCAAGTAAATGATGGAATGGACTCAACAAGAAAAGCGCAGGAGAGGGCGGTCTAGAAGAACTCGCAGCGAAGGAATCGGCAAGGAGATAGAGGTGAGAGATTTCGAAAACAACTTATGGGAAGACAAGGAACAATGGAGATAGGGAACCAGAAAAGTAGAAGAACCTCTTAAACCGATACTTATACATCGGGTGTATATTTTTGCTTGAAACTTACAAATACTTCGAAAAACAAGCAGTTTACGAAAAAATATCCAGATTAAAAATTTAATAATTTAATGGAGGAAATACACTAGTGCTAGAAATAGTATCTCTCTCTACCTCCATATAGCTGTGGCGGGGGTAACTTTAAATCTTAATTAGAGACCCGTACACTTTATTACAGATTCAAATTCTATTGGAACATGCACGTAGGATTTGTCTGAAACAGTTTTTTTCACTTCATCGTAGATGGCGCTGCAATCGATGAAATTGTTTTTTTTTTCAATTTCTCGCAATGGGAAATTATTCATAGGATTCTGCAAAACGCGTGCAATAAAAAATAAGTTTTCTTTGTAAATAATCGAAATTTCCGCATTTTCCGCATTTCAAGAGAGTGTAGACAACTGAGAAATGTATCTTCCTGAACTTCGGCACAAGCATTTCTTATTCGCTCAATAATATTTTCACCTGTTGTTGGCACCCGATTGTACACTTTGCATTTGCGTTAACCCCATAAAAACAAATCTGGCGAAGGAAAACATTGTGATCTAGCAGGCTAATTTACTAAATCAGCTTTGCCAATCCTGAGACAAGTGAAATTACAATCAAGTACATCACACGCTACTGCTGAATAGTCTGTTGGACAAGTAACATGTTGAAACCACATATTCTGCCGCACTTCTAAGCTAACGTCTTCAATATGTCTTGGCAGCTCACTTTCCAAAGTGTCTCGGCCTTCAATAATGTTGGGGCCGATGACTTTCTTCCTAATTATTCAACACCACACGTTTACAGTCCAATGGCGCTGATGTTTAACTTGTCGAAGCCAGTGCGGGTTTTCAACACTCCAGTATTATATTAACTGATTAACTGATAGATTAACTGTTCCGTGGTTTGTGAAAGACGCTTCGTCGGAGAAGTAAACGTCACGAAAAAAATTGGGGTTTCATTGTAATTCTTCCCATGCCCACTGACAAAAAGTTACCCGATTTTGGAAATCAATGCCATGAAGATCTCGATATAAATACACATGATATTAAGGGTGATATTTATGACGTTTTAAAATTTTCCGAGAACTGGTGCGGGACAATAACAAATCTCAAGCTATCTCTTTTGTGCAAACATTAAGATTAGCAGCCACTGCAGCTAATAGATCGACTTCAATATTTTCTCCACTGACTGTTGCTCGACGGGTCCTTTCTTCAGTTGAACACTTCAATCAGTAGTGACCACGTGATAGAATCCTATCCGGAAAACACGTAGAGGTTGACAACATTATCAATACTTCTGCCAGCTTCTCGATACACCAGAACCATATAAATTTTCTCCTCTACAGTTAAATACTCCATTCTGTAGTAGGTACTATTAACAGCGTAACAGAAACATGTCTTTTACTTTTCGAAATATTCTTAGAGCTGAGTAAAATGAGTCGTTTCTTAAAGTTGTTTCTTTCTTTTATACGCTCATTTTGTGTTTTTGGAATTAGAAAAATACGAATGGAAGAACAGAAACTTTAAATACATACATTGCATATTCAAAAGCATTTTATAAAAATTATTTTTAACATAAGAAATGGTATTAAACTAAAAATACATTATTTTTATTTGAAGGTACTGCGATAAGTCATGAGCGAAGGAAATCGCGTTGACCAAGTATGTGAAGAAGGACACCCATTCCTGGGTCATGATAATAATACTTTCATGTCATTTTTCGTAGTTCTATTGAAAAGGAATTGCAAAATCGTATGCATAGGTTCTCAGTGAAAAAAATTGAAGAAAAATGTATTTCATCAAATATAGCGCCATTTATCATAAATTGAAAAAATGTTACCGACAAATTGAAGGTACTTTTTCCAGTAAAATTCGAATTTGTAATAAAATATACGGGTTCCTATTTAAGATTTCAAACCCTCGCCTACCTACATGGAGAGACAGAGGATCTAATTCTAGCGCAAATGTATTTATTCCATTGAATTATGAAATTTTAAATCTAGACATTTTATTTGAAAGTTTCAACTCAAAAAAAAATATATATATAAGAAAATCTACATAAATATAATGTTGATCTGCTCCTTCTCATGAAGTTATTTTTTTAATTGTGTACTGCTTTCCAAAGTGTTAATATAAGCACCGAATATGGGTCTTCAGTTACAGTAATTTCTCCAAAAATTAAATAAAGGTAAAGTCCATACCAACGTAAAGAGTCGCCGCCGATTAAAAGTGTGGCAAAGCCGATGCTATAGACATTTCATCCGAACGAGTGCACAATATTTTGAATCGAGATTTAAATATGAAAGAGCTGACCACATGATAGACGCTGGCTTGCCATTAAGCAAGCGGAAATACCTACGTATTTCGAGCGACTGTATGGCTAAGTTCAAGCGAAATTCCAAAAAATTTTGTTACCGATTTAGCATCATAAGCAATATTTAATACGCTTGACTCCAGATACCAAAATAGCGACAAAATAATGATCCATTATGATAAAGAAGAAGGCCAAAAATATGTTTCCATTCATAATATTATGGCCACAATTTTCTTTAATACCCAAGATGTAATCTTTACTAGCTATTTATAGAAAGGAAGTACATTAAATGCATAATATTATCTCAGAAGTATACACACGTTTCCATGCCAAAATGAAGAAACTACGACGACCACTTTGACTTAGGAAAAGGTATTGTTCCATCATGATACCACGCCCATTCATTCATGCGTTATAACAACCTCAAAATTTGTCGAAATTGTATAGAAATTTCTGCCTCATCTATCATATTCACCATTATCTGGATCAGGAGTAACCCTTTCTGTTCACAAACTTGAAAAAATTTCTTCATGGCAAGCGATCCTGAACAAATCAAAAGGTGATATCAAAGAATGCCGATTTTTACCATTTCCCGTAGAAAATGTTCAAAAATACCTTGTGTGTTGCATACACCTGCCTTTTCCCCGCTTTTTTTTTCACGTATCCGCACAAATTTTATAAAACACTACTCTACTTCTAAGGTAAAAGTGCTTTTCTTCAGATTTTTCACTGCTTGTTAAGTTAGTTCATATCGGCTTCTGCACTCTCGTATATTTTCCTATTTAGAAAGCCTTGTGCATATTATCAGGCCTTTAACAATAACCTGGATTCGATTTAATATCAACTAATTAAGAACTAAATTAAATAATCTACTCAATCAATGACGCAACTCCTATCATACTAAATAATTTACTCACTCGCCTTAGCAAGAACTTCTTACTAATTATTTTGAATTTTGCTAGGATATGTAGTAAAGGTGTCATCTATGAACAGCACCATTCAATGAATAAATTTATCGTTATGTGAATTCCTATACCAACATGTTCCATAAAATTATTTCAGGAGATGAATCAAGATCAGATACCTACAAGATTTTAGAAAGTCCTACTGCGAAGCTAGTAGAAGTATATAGTAAAAGAATTATATAATACATAAAGTTGCTAAGGCGCCGTAAGAGAAAAAAACAAAATTATATTTTACATTGAATCGTACACGATATGATCCTTACAAACATTTTGACATTGTTTGAATATTAAATATTGTTAAAATTTAATATATTTAGCAGGGTGTGAGTTCCTTACTTGGCTTAAATCTGAAGATTAGCAAATTATTCAAGCAATTTTCAAAGAACACTTACGGTAATAATTAATATAGTTTTTGGATAAACTATATATTAGACGCTCACTCACACTCACAATGATATTTAAAGATTTTTAGAAAGTCCATTGGTCTTCTCCGTTAGAAGCGACGATGTACTTCACTCTCTATCTTCAACAAATCTCTCACCCACCATCATATTTACGTACAAACTAAATTTTTCCTTATATTTCTTTGCTAAAGCATTTTACTTCTGATTAAATTGTGTGTATTTCTAGAATCATATTCGGAACCTACAAACGTTCACTAGTTATTAGGTTTGTTTTGGTTCCTAAAAATGAATATGTTTTACATGCGAAAAATCCTTTATTATTCAAAACTATGTAGGTTTTAGAAATAAACCAGAATGCCCAAAACTTATTTTTTTCGCCATCTTTTGTTAAATATTTAAAATAACTCAAGAGAACAGTAATCACACTTGTTAGAGTACTTTTTGCATCTGTTATTTGTTTACTACTTCCTGATATTTGGGTTTTATTCGCGTTTGATAGTTTTTTTTTTCATTTTTGTTTTATATATCCTAAGTAATACTGTATAATGCCAATACAACATACAGTTCCTTTTCAGGGTTATGCTTTAAAAACTCAACTGCATATATTGTTTGTAAAACTAATTCATCATGTTCTGAGCTCGAAAAGGATGAACTTATAAAAATAAATTTAATTTATCCATATCGAACAATATACAATTAAATTTAAGTTTAAAGTATTCAGAAGCGTTAAGACTTCAGAAAATAAACACAACAGATCGGGGAAATTAAAACGCGTGCGTATGCAAAACTGTTCACAGCAGTCCGAGAAAGTTCCAGCTACGAAGTAGGGACACTAACGCAAGATTTTTAATAATCCAGGACTATTTTCACGTGAGACCAGAACACAAATTCATTTAGTCCGAAGTTGTACTCGCTTTTAAAGAACTGTGCATGAGTCGGACATCCCAGGATGATTTCTTTTGAGAACCAAAACAAACCTGTTATTCATAGGACCTTATTCTGAAACCCTTGCATGACCGCAATATTACACCGACTTGTCGTACCCTAGGGTGTTATAGGTTTAAGTCTCTATTGTCTTATATACAGATTAGTTTTCATTGTAATTTTCTACCAATTGAGAGTTTCTTTACCTTAATACCTTTTGTTAGCTAGGTAAGTCTTCGGCCAAGAGGCATCCATCCTTAGGTATTTTACTTTATTGACTTGTTTTATTTAACAGTTCTTTTAGAATGTGTGTCTTCTCAATGTGAAAGAAACTAGGTACCACTCAGACAGTTCTGTAATTTGAATGTGGCGCCCGAAATGCTGGTAGTACAGCTCTATAGCGCTAGATGGTGTGATCTCGATACTAAGTCAGTCTGTCAAATGGTACTTTGCTAAGTGGTGACAAATAATTGTGCTAATATTTGTTGAGTTGTGTTTGAAGCAAAGAAAGTGCATCAAATTATGCTTGAAACTTAAAACGTAAAATAGGAACGTAAACGCTAAAACTGCTTAAGCAAGCGTTTGGTGAGGATGCTTTAGAACAGACGTAAACTTATGGATGGTACAACCGTTTTACAAATTTACGTGTCTCGGTTGACGGTGGTGAGCGTTCCGGTCGTCCATCAACGGAAAACACAACATAAAATGTGGCAAAAGTGCGCGATACTATCCTGCAAGACAAACGGAGAACAATCCATGACATTTGGAAACATTGTCAGCTTGTCGTACGGCGTTCGTCGGCGTATTCTGTCCGGTGTATTCAACATGCGGCGTATTACTGGGAAGTTTGTGCCAAGGTTACTCAGTATTGAACAAAAACGGCACCGTGTTCATGTGTGCACAGAACCGAAAGAAACTGCCGAAAGGGAACTTCAGTACCAGAGTCATTACTGACGATGAATTATGGGCCATATGGCACAAGCCATTGCGGTGAAAGACGCCCTCGTCACAACGACAGAAGCAAGCAAAGAATTGCTCGCACCAGGTGAAACAGTTATCTAATAGTGCAACAATTCGTGGATCCTACACCACTTCAATTCACCAACCAAACATCACTTGTGCATGAGTTTCTAGCGTCAACGAAGACATCAGTACTACATCACTCTATCTACTTCCTAGATCTTGCCCCTTGCAATGTTAAACACATTAACACGCGAAGACTTCCAGCACTCCTTCCAGTTATGGACAAGTCGGTGTACTCATGCGTAAAGAGAATACTTCCAAGAGGATGGTAATAAGTTGTAAAAATTTACTGTTTTCTTGTCACTTGTTGCGAGAATTTTTGAGTAATAAGTCGTACATATAAGAATTTACATTCGCGCAGAAGATAATTAAAGTTTATTGTTTAATTAATTATAGATTATATGATTTTATATATTCAAAGTCATCCTTAGGTATCTATTTTGTCTTCACGGTAAATTAAATATATTTTACGGATGTAAGATTACGAATTTCAAAAAGGTAATACAAGCCACACTGTATAATAGTACTTAATAAACAGAAGAGGTGCACATAAAAAAGTTCAAACTGTCATAAATTTTACTCAATGCTACAGCTCGTGTACCACTTATAACCCTTTTTTACGGCCGTACCGCAACAGAGTCGGTCAGAGAGATAATAATCGGTCAGTTTTACGAAAGTGTAAATAATTACATAGCAGAAGCGTGGCATATTTTAGGCACAACATAACATAATATCGCACCTTCTCGTTATTTACTCGTAAATTCCTCGTAATAGGCGCGTAGTTTCTGGACCCCGTGGGTCGTCAGCGCCACCGGTTAAGAACATACAGCTGCAGCCCTTTTATTATAAGGGCAGCCCTCCTACATAGAGAAAATTAATATCTAATTTTAATCTTGCGGGCTGACAAAAAAAATCTATTATTAAGGAATAAGGTTCGATTAGATCATTTCAATTTTAATTATATGGATTTTTTGTGCTCATACATACATATAAACATTTGAAATGTTTTTTTTATATTACGAACAAATTCTTGTATTAATTTTCTTGTATTTAAAAGTAATTATTGTTTTATATGTAGTATTAATACTTGCAACCTGGCCACATAACTATCATATTTCTTTCAAACTTAAATTAGTAGAGCTTGCGCAAAATTGGAAGACGCCAAGCTGAACAAAAGATGTAACTATACAAAATAACACGACCTGAAAAATATCGAATTCGCGGCGCGCTCTTGATATAGTTCCGCAATTCACTAATTTAAGGGCATTCAGGAAGGCATCATGATATCGAATTTCACCATCTACACTATGCTATACTGCCATTATTAAAAACAAATGTATTCAGATATCAGATGCAACATAAATATCGCTGTTAGTTGACATTTATGCTGTTGACAATTGACATTTGAATTCGTTTGAATTAATAGCTATCGGTTTTCTCCTTATTAATGACTACTTATTCCCTCTTTTATTTAAACTTCGTGTTTTTATATGTATCTCGACGGTTTTCATTTTTCAAAACATCACTCACATAACTATCGATAAACCATCCATGTGCCTGGTGAAAATGTCGGTGTCGCAGAGATCTAACCTCAGAATGCCGAAACGTTTGAATTCTCAATCAAAGAAGCTTGTTGCTTCTTCAATTTGCTATTTTGAGAAAGAACGTGATAATGGTGGTCCAAGAGATATACGAAAGGTAAAATATATGCGATAAAAAGAACATTTGAAGACCTTAGAGCAACAACGGTACAAGCCACAATCTTCTCAAAAATGAGTTATATTCATTTTTCACATTAGTAGGCACCTACAGATCTAAGAAATAAAAGTTATCGCTACTGTAACACAGATGGCGCTTTAAATCATCAAAATCCTTGTTGCTTTTAGAATAAAATCAACCTCTTTAAGTGTAAAAACGGTACAAGCCACGTCATTTACATCATGGCGGCTTCAAGCAGTAAATCTACTCGAAAAGAAACGTTTTTTTATGACGACTCTGAAAGTGATCGAGGCTCAGATTTTGGATCTGATGATAGTGTACGGGATTATGTACAAAGTGACAGTGAAAGTGAAACATCTTCAGTTAACGATAGGCAGGTGAGTAATTAAAATATGTGGCTTATCCCCTTGTTAAGTAAAATTGTCGTGGCTTAAATTTATTTTTTAAATATTTTTTATAACGATGTTGTTATATTTTCTTAACGCTAAAATGTCACATTTGCTTATTACTTGTTTCATAATGTTCAAAAAAAAAAAAAAGTTCGATTGTATATCAACCTTAAGAATAATATCGAATTGTGGCTTATACCTTTTATGCATAAATTTTTTTACAGAAGGTATGATTTTGCCAAAAAAAAAAAAATAAACTAAAATTTTTTTAGCATTTCATTTGATATGAAAATGTTCTTATGACCAATAAAGCATCTCAGACTTGATATTGTTATACTTAAAAACTCTAGTAAATATTGTAGCAAGATTTTAACGCAATTTTTCCTTTTTAGGAAAATGATCTTTCCGTCACCGAAACAGAAAATGGTTCTCTATGTAAAAGAGGTCCTCTGCCCACACCAGATAAAGTTCCTCCTTCAAGATGGCGCAAAGTAAACCTTGAAAGGCAGAGTAGAAATAAAAGAAAAATTAAACGAAATTTGGGTCACGATTATGTAAATAAACGACAAAAACAAATTGGACCTTCGTGTAAGTGTCGCCGAAAATGTCGAGATGCTCTGGAAGGAAAGGAAATGCAAATCTTCAACGATTTTTGGGACTTAGCAGATTACAACAAACAGAATATTTACCTGTTTTCACAAATGAAATCTGTCCCGAAAAAAAGGTCTTACCCTAAAAAAACAAAAAGAAATGTATCGTCGCGCAAAGTTTCGATACAATATTTTGTCAAGATAAATGGTATTGACATCAAAATATGCAAACAAGAGTTTCTTGCGGTTCACGGACTGCAAAATTCAAAAAAAAGGGTTCAACTTTTGTATGAACAGATGAGCGAAGGTGCTAGTCTCCCAAAAAATGATGAACGTGGCAAACACCAGAACAGAGCGAATAAGATTAGTGACAGTGATCTTGAAAACGTAAAGACGCACATTAAGTCAATCCCTAAATATACAAGTCACTATAGTAGACAAAAAAATCCTAATAAGGTATTCATAGATCATGACTTATCAATTTCTGTCTCTATCAGGATTACTACCTTGAATGGTGTAAAAAGAAAGGTTTACATCCCGTAAAAGAAAGCTACTATAGGAACGTATTTTGCAAGGAATTTAACATCAGATTTAAACTGCCCAAAACGGACACTTGCAAAACCTGTGACTTTCTCAACATTCAGACTAAAAGTGCTATGAGTAAAAGTGAATCAGCAGACAGCTTAAAGATTGAGCTTGAACTACATCATCGTAGAGCAGAAGCGTTACAAAAAAGCCTCAAAAAAGAAATAGAAGATGCTAAGAAAACAAAAGATACTCTCGTCATAAGCTTTGATTTAGAACAGGCTCTACCTGTACCAAATTTGACAGTTGGGCCTGCTTTTTATCTACGAAAAGCGTGGTGATAAGATATAGGGTGCATGTATATGTGGCCTGAAAACTTGGCAAAGCGTGGCAGCGATGAGATTGCTAGCATATTATAT
Organism: Melolontha melolontha; assembly: GCA_935421215.2. Classification (NCBI taxonomy): domain Eukaryota; kingdom Metazoa; phylum Arthropoda; class Insecta; order Coleoptera; family Scarabaeidae; genus Melolontha; species Melolontha melolontha. The sequence goes on along the minus strand of OW285237.1, from coordinate 76,513,016 downwards.
AAACATTTTAAGGAAAATCGCAATGAATATAAGAAGCTCATTGTATATAGCGGTAATTGCGCCGGGCAGAATAAAAATTGGACTATGGTATGCTTATGGCAACAACTAGTAAAAGAAAATATTTTTAAGTCCATAGAGCACCGATTTCTAGTAGTCGGACACACGCATCTTCCGTCTGATCGTGACTTTGCGATTATAGAAAAATATAAACGCCACCATTTAAAACAAGTATATACTCCTGATGACTGGTATCAAGCTGTTTCAAAAGCAAGAAGAAAGAACCCTTTCAAAGTAATCGTTCTTCAACAGCAAGACATTTTGTCCTTTAAGGACTTGCAGATGCAAATTACGAAGAAAACTCAGACTGATAATAAGGATAAACTTAATTTCAGTAAAATCGTTACATTTAAATTTGGAAAAGATAGTCCAAATGTAATGTTTTTAAAACATATTTGGAATGAAGAATTTAAATAAAACTATAAATATTGGTAAAAAAGGTGTAAGAACATCAGCAAACCTGACCATAAGAGATTTAAAAATCAAATACGATGCTCCTATTCCATTAAATCCAAAAAAAATTTCTAATCTATCAGCAGTTCTAATATACATACCGCCTATTTATCAAAACTATTACAGAGACATTGGGGTCGTTGAAGCTAATAATGTAGATATTATTGCTCAGCCTATTGATGATGAGAATGAGATCGAGCATTTGGACAACTTTAGCGATATTGACGACGGAAATTAAAGTTGTTGTTTTTACTGAAAGAGTGTAGTTTATTTTTAATTTTTACTCCTTTGCTTAAAGTTCCTAGTTACAATATTATTTTGTTTTTGTTCTCAATACAAAATACAATAATAATTTCCCAATGTAACAAGGTAATATATCGTTTGAGCAATGGTTTTTACCTTAACTATCTATGAAAATGTTATTTTCTTTTATTAAAAGTTTTTGTTTATTTTAGAATGTTTACTCATTACTTTTTGTTATATACCTATTACGTACAATCGTACGTTTACGATTTGTTAATTTTCAATATGTTTTAATGTAATAAGGGTAGAAGTCACATTTTTTTTAATAAAATTAATTTATTTAACAAAAACGCTTTTTTTTTCTTTTTTTTTCAGCATTCTTCGAAAAACGGTTAGAAATGTTCAAATAGTAAGTTGTAATATTTTTATTTTATTCCTTAGTATTTCAGGATTTAGTTGAAAACTTCAAAGTTGATTTTCTCAAAAAATCAGTTTTGTGGCATGTACCGTTGTTGCTCTAAGGTCATTTGTTTTGAAAAAAAAATTATTATATCATTCTAGTACTGTTGCGGCTGTATCGAAAGATATAAAGGAGGGTAGACCCTTGAGCAGCCCCAAAAGAACACGCGACAATAAAAAACCAGTCAGTAATGCTGATCGACGTTAATCAAATGGCTATACGGAATACAATTTACGATATGGATTGAAACAGTAACTTCCATTTTTCGTATCTCATTATATCACTTTCACATCATATGTATGTATATTATTCAGAACAACATGTCATGCTTATCACTTTGCATGACACCGTACAAGAAAGGCATATATAATTTAAGTAGAACATCTTTATCAATAATTTTACCTAACATTGGTTTCAGGCGCGACTCGTGATGACGTATTTGGGAGTGCAAGTTCAATGATGCGAGTGCTTCGTGTATTCTCGTGTACTAACTGTAACGTTTTCTTAGTATACACCGAAAACACACGAGGCACTCGCATCATTGTACTTGCACTCCCAAATACGTCATCACGAGCCGCGCCTGTTTGGTTTCCATTGGAAAAAGATGATTCTGACAGACCACTAATGGAACAATCTCCTATTATTCTTGTTCGAGTAGAAATTTAGGGGTGGGTTACATTAAAAATAAAAAAGGGAATTATTTGTGGGGGCCTGTTTTTTTTTGATTAAACATGAATTTTCCAAAATGGCACTAGAGGTAAATCGTGGCAAGATCAGAATGTTCAGAGTATCAAAAAACTAAAGTTGATGGGCAAAGGTTAGTGAACGTTTAGTATTCAAAATGTATAGCAGTTAATATATTATACTTTCTAGATATATTATTACTTATGCTGGCAATTGAAAAGGATTTATATCTGAAGTATCGCTTATATTTCCACCAAAAGGAAATGATATAGACTATCATAGGGAAATGAACTCAAGTAATTTTCTGCTACGGTTTGAAGAACAGCTAGAACAGCCATTCGGATGATCATGGAAAAGATTGATATCATCCAAGGTTAGTTAAATGAAAATAAAATACAATATGACGATAACTCTTTGAAGCCACAAATCCTGCAACTTGTTAAGGAGTTATTCTACAATTCACACTACTTAATTATTTAAGACATAGGCCAAGAAAAGTGTGTGGCAGGTAAGTTGGCTGAAATCGTTGTACATTCAATGCAATTGAAAATGTATGGGGAATTGCAAAAAAATGTTACGATAATATAGAGATATATGGAGGAGGGCAGAGAGTATTTTGAAACTTGGGCAAGATGCACTGGAACATGTAATACCAGAAATATGGAAGAATTGCATCAGCTGAAAACATTATAAAACACTGGTGGAAAAGGGAGGTTGTGATCGATAAAAATCAATTGCAGAATTTAATATCTATTTTGATACAAGTGATAGTGACGATTCCAATTAATTTTAAGTGAAGGCCTCAAAAATAACTTTTCGATCCAGTTTCCAATAATGCTGTGTATAATTTGTCTGCTTTAAGATCAATAGATCTTAAAGAAAGGGTTTCATTACTGTATTTGTGTAATATGCATTATATGAGTTTCGAATGTTTACAATAGAATTAGTGCATTGACATTACAAAATATTTTGTATTTGTTGTAAATGGATACTCTGTAATTCAATACTCAAATAAATAGTTCCTTTCTAAGCACTTTTAGATAATTTATTGGATTATGTTCATAGATTATTTATTGCTGAATCCTATATTTGCCCTGCTTCATATCTACTTTAATTATATGCAATAAACCATTCAAGCAAAGTAATGCGGTGTTCTCGAATTGGGAACCACTGCCTGAACAGACAAATAAGTGCACCGAATTGCGGACCGTACTAAGGATAAAAATAGGTAACGAGGGTTCGGATTAAGATGATAGGTAATGAGCGTTGATTGCATTAACAGGATTTTTATTAAGATAGGAAACTTTATAAATTCTATATTTTTAGGTATAAATAATGTTTGTTTTTACTATAGATTTAGTTTACAATTGTTCACAATTCATGTTGTAGAAAACGGCCATTATATACCTGTAGTTTTTTGTTTATTACCAAATAAACAAACTTCGGTCTACATACGAATGACTTTTTGTTATTCTTAAAGAAAAGTGTTGTAATGCTAATTTAATATTTGGTCACAAAAATTATTGTAGCTGATTATGAACTAGGTATTCGCAAAGCATCATATTTTTAATAAAGTGTAAATATTAAATGTAAATATGTATAATTATTGTATGTTTAAATGGATTCTTTGTCAGTTGTGAAATAAATATCTACTTTTATCTGGATTCGTACTTTTTTAAAAATAAACTACCAAAGATTAAGTATAAATACATTCTTATATCTAGCCTTTGACACTGTATTGTGCAAATAAATGAGTATAGTGATTACATCAATTATTAAGAAGTTTGGTCCTCAATTCAAGGCACATTTCCAGGTCTAAAACTAAACCCTTCGTTATAATTTCATATTGGTCCGCAATTCGTGTCTGCCCAAGTAATGAAATCTCTCCTATAAAATTCATTTCGTGTACTATTGATTATAAATTGTTTCGTGTGCAGAAAGATATGGATAGCAATATTACCTCTTTCCTATTTGATATATTATGGACGTAGTTATATATTACTTGGATAACTTCTAAATTTCATTAATAGCTCTTTACTTCGTTACTACGCGATCAGCATTGACCAATTCAAAAACATAACCCATATATCACTTAAATGACATCAGACATTACCTATTCTGTAATAGTCAGAGTTAACCAGCAACAACGTGGAGGGGAAGCGATTATTGAAAAATCGGTACTTCCAGCGAACGGAGTATATATCCAAAATTTCGAGTTAAGTTTACATAGCAGTTCCAATTATTATTATCTCGAATCATATTTATTTTGATTTTAAACAAATAATATGTAATATAATATACTTCGCGGATAGCAAGATTTAAATTTGAAAATGTCAAGTATCAATGTGACCAACTGCATGCTTTATATAAAAATTAAACTCTGAACTTTCAAATTAAATAATTCCAATTTAAGCAATTTATTAATGTAAAAAACGCAAAATAGAAAAAATAGTATAAAAAACTCGTTTCATAAGGCCTTTTGCCGCACACGCTCTTTAGAAAACTCGCCGCAAGCGGCTCGTTTTCTAAACTGATCTCGTGCGGCAAAATGGTGCCTTATGAAACTCGTTTTTTAATATACTATTTTCTATTTTGCGTTCGAAATGAACTCATTATGAAACCCAAAACAGTATCGAAATGAGCTTCATTTCGATACGCTTTTTTTCATTTTTCAATGTTGGCGTTGTTCGAATACAGAAATAAATATCATTGCTGTCATTTGATTTTAAGAATTTATGTACATTTGACAGATATAATATATATATCCGTATTTTACACAAACAACGTATGTTGTATACAATTGACAACAACATATATGTTTCTATGTCACTTATGTTTATATTTTTAAATGAAGTATCAAGTAATGTTAACGAAAATTAGTAAATAATATGTAATATAATATACATCGCGGAAAGCAAGATTTAAATTTGAAAATGTCAACTATCAATGTGACCAACTGCATGCTTTATATAAAAATTAAACTCTGAACTTTCAAATTAAATAATTCCAATTTAAGCAATTTATTAAATACACAGATAGAATATGCCAATACACCCTTTATAGACACCGTAATACACAATATAGTACCACCCCCACTACACACAAGAACAGACAACATATAAGAACAAGTGCGATAGTCTTTAAGTTAAATTTATAGATCTCTTTGAGAATGGCATAACAACCGAAACAGATGTAGAGAATTTAAATAAATCTCATAGTGAAACAAGCCAAGTGTTTTAATTTATTCTTTATTATTTACTGTATGAAGTTAAAATGTTTCACCAAGAAGTATCTGCAACAACAGCCGAGAATATTACTACGTTGTATTTGTCTTTGTAGTAACAGCAGTAATAATAATTCTATTTGATTTTTCATGAATTTCGTAACACGAGTTCTTTACTTTTGACAGATGACACATAGAGACGGCTACGTTTACGTTATGTTTATGCAATGTTCTTGAACGCTATCAATTATTGTTATGGATATTATTGTGTTTTGTATACGCTTTATTTGTGCTTACACCCATTGTGAATCTAGACTTACAGATATAGCAATAATAGAGCCCGCAATGAAAAAATTGCGAAAACGTGAATGTTTTACCCGAAGAGAGAAACAGATGATGCTTAATATCTCCAACTTAAAAAACTTAGGACTCATGACCGCGTTTAGGTCATAACGCATGACATTGCAAGGTGTCAGAAAGAACTCATTAGTATGAATAAAATTATTTTATTAAATTACAAAAGATTCTCACAACAAACATATTCCAAGGGAGGACAGTTTTTTATGGATCAAAAAAAATGGTATAACCATTAAAGTTAATTCATTACACACTTAAATCGGTTCGTCAGATCTACAAACCAGAACGTGTAATTTGTTTGGAGTATTTACTACGATAAAAAATAAATATTTATTATGAAACGGTTTGTAGTACTACCACTACCACATACTTATCTGTCAATCACGAAACACTTTTCCTCGATTACTTAAATATTGATCGAGGCCCCAAACAACGGCGTCCGTGATCTGATTTTAATTTAATAATCGTGTAAATCGCCTCCGAACATAGTGAACGTGTTAAAGATATGAGCGCATTAATCATAATTACAATAATTTAGTGGATACTTATGGACCGAAAGTCAAAATTACGCGTCATTATGCATCTAAACTTTAAAATATGTTTATACGTACCGTACGTCACATATGAAGTGTACGTTCCCTCCGGCAGACGATTTGAATGATACCATATCATTACGTTCAAGTACAATAACCTTAACGTATGGTGTATTGTTCAAGAAAGGTGTATTGGTAAATCAAAGTGGGTTTTTTTTTTATCGTAGTTCGTTTTATAGTTTGAATACTCCTTTTTCATTAATTTTCTTGAAAACTAGTTGTAGAAGAACTAACAAGTAATACTTTTCAGACCTTGGCACCCTATATTGTTCATTACTAAATAGTCTCTATGTGAGACATTTAGTTAAATTTGTAGTAGGCCGAAGTTGTAACCTGTTATTAAATTGATAAATTAATAGAATAATTATAATTTTAAGTGACTTCCAAATGAGCACACTCTGTATATGGAAATCTCAATATAATTTTCAATTATAAAATTCTTCCTGTATGTCATATAACAGGTAGGGTAATGTCACAATGTGAATGGAAGTTGCGTCAAATATTGTATTTTGACATTTATGTTGTAGACAGATGGACAATTAGTTCACAACAAGCAAAGGAGCGATACACACCTGAAGAACGCGGCATTATTGTTACTACTTATTTCACTAATTGCCGGTCTGCTGTTTTAACGCAGCGTGAATTTCGTTGTCGTTTTCATTGTCGTCCTGCATCATGTGCGCGAACAATTAAGCGTTTGGTTTAACGTCTCGTGCAAACTGGGTCCACTAGAAGTGGCCGGGCCAGTATTACTCGCTCAACCGAAGATATCGATACTGTGGCCGAGGACGTCCAAAAGAGTCCACAAACATCGACGAGAAAACGATGCACACAACTTGGTATCAGCAGAGGTTAGTTGTGTCGAATTTTGGTGAAAGAGCTGAAGTTCTCTTACAAAGTGCAAACAGGCCACCAATTGCTGCCTGCTGACCGTGCGGTTAACCTAGTCTCATGCTCTGTTAAACCTGGTGCAAGAACGGAATGATTTCGTATCCAAAATCATAACGAGTGACGAAGCTCATTTCCACATAAGTGGTTATACGAATAAACAAAATTTGCATTTTTGGGCCATGGAGGAACCACATAAAATGAACGAAGAGCCATTTTATTCCGTCAAAGTGATTGTTTGGTGCAGCATTTGCAGTAAAAAGTGATTGAGCCTTATTTTGTTGAGGACGGCTACGGCACTAACGTAACCGTAACTGGAAAGCGCTACAGACAGATGTTAAAAGGGTTTTCTTTGCGGCAAGTGTATTGCGTCTCGAGCATTGTTAGTTCCAACAGGACGGCACAATCGCTCACACAGCTCGGGCAACGACGGATCGCCAGATCTAAGGGAGCCAGACATTTTCCTTTGGGGCTTTCTGTAATTTCGCGTCTACCACAACAAACCACAAACTCTGCAAGTCTCGAAAGCCAACATTGAAGAAGAAATCACCAATATGGAGCTAGATGTTTTGCAAGCAACAATTCAAAATGTTTTCTGCCGAAAAATTGTGACCGAAAAAATCCAATGTAATCAGTACACCGAAATAAGTCACAAAAGATGAGTGGTCTCTAAGCCATATGTCGATAAGCCCTGCTTTTCTCAAATACAAATGTAAAAATACTTTAGTGAGAATTGGTCTGTATCCACATTTGGGCTTAAATAGCACCTGCTGCAAAGGATCCACAACGGTCTATTATTAATTAAATTGGTCAAAGCTCTTATAAAGGCTAATACAGCTTGACATTTCTGCTAGATATCTATACATATTGTGTACTTGCTTAACTAATGCATAATGACACGAGAGGCCGATGATTCATCGCCAACGGGCGTACTATTGAAAATTCTTATTTTTTAAGAATTTTTAATTTTATTTATATAATTGGAAAACAAACGGGTGGTGATCTATAAAACAGGAAATATATTTTTGTTTGTTCGTTTTGTAGTTCAAGTTGAGCAAAGGAGTATTAATATTAACTAGCAATACTTTCTCAACGTTCTCTTCTGTCAAATTTGTTCCCTTTGAATGAAATACATCCTTATAGGTGCTTACTGGAAATATTCTTTTATTTCAGCGTATTTAGCAATTAGATTTTGAGGCATTGTTCCAATACAAAATTGCCGCAATGTTATTAAATCTGGATTTCTATTAATAACTGCGTCTAACTTTTTTGCTGAAGGCCACATCCGAAGTCACTTGGAATATTTTCAAATTATTAATAGCCACATCTAATGTGGCAAAACCAAATTGCAAATTACAAATTGGCAATATCGATGCGACAATTCACATCAAGCTTTAATACAAAATAATATCTGTATAAATATACAGTATTTTATATTGTCTGGACATTCTTCTTCATTGTCGGTGTAAAAACAGTCGTATCCCTTAATTTCGGAATTAATTATAGTAAAGTACTTTTCATCATCTATGACGATGACTTTTAGTTGCAAAACGAGTGCGCCTTAAAGCTCGGCAACATGTCGGTATTCTAGCTCACTGATTTGGTGTATATTCAGGACATATCTTTCTTTTGCGATGATCAGTTCTCTGGAAATTGAATCCTTGAAAACAACGTAACGCCGTCAAAGTTTTCTCAAAGATCGTCCAATTTTGATTTAGTGGTTTACCATATGGTTTTTTACTGGTTTACTATATGTCCAGTTAACAGCCTGGAAGACTTAAGCAAGGCAAACGTTGCACACTTGCACACATTCTGCTATTGCATGATATATGGTTCTCCGCGACACATTTTGTCATTCAAAAAGTTGGACTGTTTGAACTCTAGGCATCTGCCCAACTAAACTATAAATACTTTTTCTAAGCTCTAATTAATAAGCCATTACAACGCAATTGATGTCGGTGACTGAACTGTCATTAAAATGACAAATCATTGAATTACTTTTTTTTGCAAAGCCAACCAGATATTTTGATATTTTTTATTTTTTCATAGAATTCTATCTTGTGCCAAACTTTTGGAACATACGTTAGTTTATTTTTCAATATAGTCTTCATTAAGGTTAATTAATAACACATTATTCCCCTCGATATTCTAGCATTTCTAATGCTTCTCTAAAAAAATATTGTTCAACATCTGCAAACCACTGATTTACCGAACATATTACATCTTTATCTGATGGAAATCGCTTACCACGCAAGTATTCTTTAAGTTTTGGAAATAGTCAGTAATCGCTGGAGGGTCAAATCTGGAGAATATGTCAGATGTTTAACTAATTCGAAACCTGATTGAGATATTACCTGTGAATGGGTGCGTTATCCTGATTCAAGGGAACTTGCGCAACCTTCCCAACGTTTTTCTTTTATTAAGTCATGTAATTTGAGAATTATATTGGCATAATAAGCACCCGTAATTATGTCCCTGTTCCACAAGAAATCTACTAAATTTACGCCTTCAGTATAAGAAATATGGATAATATGAACTTTTTCAGCGGTGGTAAACCTCAATGTGTCTACTCCTTACCCAGTATTTTAGTCTCTACATCACAATGATAGATCCAGAACTCACTTCATTGTCACTAATATTGAAAGAAAATTTCTTTTGTCGTGTCTATATCGCGTCAAAAAACGACTACAAATGTCTTTTGGAGTTTGCCTGTGTACATCTTTTAACATTCCTGTTACCCATCTTGCAGACAATTTTTTCATGTGCAATTGTATTTTTCGGTATGAGAGACCAATATCTTCAAATATTTGTCTAATACTCACACGTCGATCATGCAGCACGAGATCATGAATCTTTTTAACAGTTTCCTGGGTAGTGACGGTTGTGGGCGGTCCGAATGCATGTTAGTCTGCACCTTTTAGCTATGTCATGCAAGTGCAGATTTCCCTAATGTACCCACCAAATCTTGATGAATATGAGTTAGGGTCAACTCTTTTAAACCCAAGTATTTAATCAATCGTCACGATCCATTTTGACACTGGTATATAGCTCTCTCGACTCTCGGCGTCTATTGTAGGCACGCTTTAACAGGTTCAGACTTGTAATTTTCTAGCGTTAGTCTATATATACAGGTGACAATGCAACATGAAAATAAATAATTGTTTTGGCTTATAAATAGGTCAGGGACAAAATAATAGTTTCTGATGAAAACTACACTTTAGCAACCAAACGACAGCGCCCTAGATCTGCGTTGAACACTATACAGAATACTGTATATAGTTCACTACGATACACGACTTTTTACAGTCACATTACATTACAGTCACTTTTTAACCTGGGCAACCTTAAAGCACCTAAAATGGCAATAAATTACTTTAAAAAACTATGTTTAAAACTGGAAAACCTCTTCTAGTTTCTAGGACACAAGACCCAACTATTTACTAAGAATAGGTTATTAGTTGGCAAAGTGGTTTTGAGACCAGGCTGGTCTTCTGGAAACCAACTGTGACGCAATGCCTAGTAACTCAAAAATACAGGTTTCTTTGAAGAAAAAAGACAAAATATGAAAACTGAAAAGACGCAATTATGAAGAACATCAGTCCAAAAAGTTGTAAGTTAATTAGGACGCGAATCCCAAAATTAAAAACATGCTGAAATTCAAATTGAATTAAGTGCCGGCTATGAATTCAGAATGTTCATAAATAATAATTCTATTGGACTTACGCAGGTGGCGATCGAAACTGAATCGGTGGGACAATTTGTTTCGCTACTTAAAGCTGCTCCTAGTCATTATGTTATACTTTTTGAAATGCAGTGGCGGGACAAAAATATTCTAAATATCTTTGGCATTCTTTTTCTCGTGTCTACTAATTAATTTCCGGAAAATACTTCAGATTCACATTCTACATAATTACATATATCCATTTTTCAAACGTTTTCTTAACCTTTCAAGGACATCTGGTAGAAATACACCAAAATATTTGAGCCGATAGCGCTTTAAATTATTATAAATTCCCAAAAAATTAGAAACAATATTACTAATAAACAAATATAACTAATAAACAAATGTTGGCAAAGTAATAAAGAAAAGTCCAGTAAAAAGTACTAAAAACGTTTTCATTTAAATGCTAGTGCTGTGAATCTGAATAGTAACAAAGTAAAGAAGGCTTAAAATATTCAAACCTCTTGATGCATGGATGTGTAATTTTATCTTTTTTAATGTATAATTTTCCTCTAAACAATGAAAGTGTTCAACAGGAAACGTTTAACGAAGCTGTAACTTCTTAATTCTTTTAATTGAACAGACAATTCACCTCCTTTCAGAAGCTTTTTCTAATTTCAAATAATACTCCGAAATGTATTTTTCCTAAAATACTTATTGGTATAAATACTTCTAGCTTTTCTTGCAAGCAATGTTCATGTTCCCGACAGTAAGAAGTAGCTCATAAATAGCAAACTACTAGATCGAGTAATAAGAAGTTGCCTAAATTTTAGCGAAGAATACCATATCTATTTTTTGTCACGATTTGTGTTTCTAGAGGAATTAAAAAAAGAAATTTGCGATTAATATAATTTATTTTCAATTTCTTTTTTTAATCGAATTATTTAACTCCGAAATTCACCATATTCACCCCTTAATGAATAACTTAATTTTAGATATTTATACGAAATTTCGTTTGTTCTCGCATAGGTAATCACAAAAATCTCTAAATATAAATATACATTATAGTTATGAAAGTTATAGAAACGAAAGGATACCGTCGGCACATTTTAAATATAGTTAACTGTCTTTAAAAATAATAAATGATGGTAGTTCGGTTAAAATTGCTCGTAAAGGTAATAACATGTTTGAATTGACTGTAAAATAGAAGTACCTTCTGATTGGTTCTGTAAGCAGTTTAGACTTATACACGTTCATAATAACTTATTTGGCCGAAGGCCGTAAACCTTTTTGCACCTTTAAAAATATAGGTCTGGGATTCGATAAATGATCTTTTTCTTTTTGAGACGGTACCTTATTTGCTACATTCTTATAAAAATTAGTACTTTATTTTCAAACGTGAAGACTATTACTAATATACATTTTGTGTTGTAACATATAGCTTTTAATGTTTTTTATATATCAAAGCCATGTTATAGACAAAAGAAAAATCATCGCAATAATTTAATCACTTAAAAAAATAAATAGATTTTATTACGGACTCATATCTATGAAAGTGCTGGTATCAGAGCCATATTTATTTGCATTTTGTAGATATACATATTGTTGAGGATACATTTAATATCCTTTCCTAATATTTTAATTTCAAACATTTTTTTATTCTTAAAAAAAAGTAAACCTAGGAGATAAAACACTTACAGTTATATAAAATATTTAATGTGCATTTTCAAATTCAAACCACTGAATAACATACTTTTCTTAGCACATTATAAAAACGTTTTTTTTTTAATTCTAAGAAAGTGATATCCTTTACATTTGCAAATTTATTTATTACCTGGGTGTTATGTTTACGAGATGGATGGCTATTTACTACTTAGTCATAACTAAACACAATTGATAATTAACACAGTATCTTTAATGAATATGAAGTAAGTACAAATCATGTGTGTTCTATGTTAGCGTCTTTTATTGTAACTGTGTGTGTGTGTCGGTGTATGTGTGTGTGTGTGTGTCGCTGTATGTGTGTTATTCACATATGAATTATGTACAATATTCTTCATTTCCTCCGGCCTTAAGAGAAATTTCACTCTTCTAAGTAACGGCTTGGAATTTTCCGGTTGCGGGTGCTTCGACGAAGTTGAATCGCCTCTGGTTCGGATGTTGTATTGTGGAAAGTATGACTTGTGGAAAGAATGTTGATGTCTACATTATGATATTGTGTAATAGGATTTGGGTTAGGTATAGGAACTAACGTTTCTTCTTCTGATGGATGGTTTTAGGTGTTAGGAATATCACTCTTTTTTGATTCATGATTAGGTGTTGTCACTTCTGGTGTGCTAATTTCAATTGGTTTTTCAATAAACGGTAAGTCATCGTTACGACTGCGAATGTGGTCAGCATGACGTCTTCTTTCTACTCCATCATTCGTGATAAGTTTGTATGAATATTTGTTTGTTCGTTCGGTAATTTTTGAGGGAGACCATTTTTTTTCTAGGTTGGTCCGAACATACACATTATAATTTTGTTGAAATTGTCTATTACGATATCCTTCATGTTCTATTTCATATTTTAGATTTTTGTATTACAATGTTTCTCTCATATTTGGTTTCAGATTATCCAATACTGATCGCAATCGATGTCCAAAAATCATTTCATTGGGACATTTGTGAGTTGTGCTATGGGGTGTATTACGATAGTTGAAAAAAAAGTTTCTTAAGCGTTGAATTGCTGTTTGATTGTCGTTTCTACTCGCCTTCATTCGAAGTTTAAATGTTTGTACAAAACGTTCAGCTAGTCCATTTGTTTTAGGATGGTACGGTGACGATGTAATATTTAATGATAATAATGTTTAATATTTTTCTTTGTACAATACCGTCTGAACTCTTCTGATGTAACTTGTCGTCCATTGTCAGAAACTATAATTCGTGGCAGTCAAAAATTCACGAATAGTTCGTCCAATGCGTTACACAAGGTTTGTGTAGTAATTGTCGTCATTGGTTTCACATCAGCCCACTTCGATAGTGCATCCACCACAACTAACCAGTATTTTCCCTCAAATAGTCCTGCGAAATCTATGTGTAATCTCTCCCATATGTTTTCAGGTATAGGCCACGAATAGGTTGGTAATTCTGGTTGTTGCTGTCGATAGGTTTGACAGTTTCTGCAATCCTTGATATAATTCTCAATATCAGTGTCCATACATGGCCACCAAATATAAAATCGTGCTAACGCGCGCATGGCTACAATGCCTGGGTGTCCATTATGTAATAGTCTCAGTATATGTTTTCTTAATGTAATTGGAATTATGATTCTTCCTTGCCTCATCAATATACCATTTTCAATAGAGATTTCGTCACGTTTCTCATAGAAAAGTTGAAGTTCTTTTGTAATGGTATGATTCCAAGAACGTGACTGTACTAATTGTTTCACGTTGTTCAACAGTTTGTCAGTGATTGTTCGTCTACGTAATAGTTGTTCTGTTAAATCCATGTCGTCCAGTTTCGTGTTGTAGCAATCGTCATAAACCTGTAATATACGTTGTTCTGCATGGCTTATAATTTCTTTTCGGTTAGGAAAACGTGATAGAAAATCGGCAATGATATTTGTTTTTCCTGGTCGATACATTATGTTATAATTGTACTCACCTATGTAGAGTGCCCATCTGGTCAAGCGATTATTGACTAATTTTGGTAACGTGCGTTTAGGTCCAAATAAATGTTCTAATGGTTTATGGTCTGTTAATAACGTAAACTCGTTTCCTCGTAAGTACTGATCAAATTTCTTAACTGCAAAAAATATGGCAAGTGCTTCTCTGTCAATTACAGAATATTGTTCTTCCGCATCATTTAATTTTCTAGACGCAAAAGCTATTGGCTGTTCTTTACCATTTTCATTTACGTGGAAGAGCACTGCTCCTACTACTTTTTCACTAGCGTCACAAGCGAGGTATAATGGCTTATTCTCATCGTACGGTACAAGGGCGTTTGCATTAATTATGGTTTCTTTAACTTGTTTAAATATGCTATTTTCTTTGCGTTTCCAACTCCATCTAGTGTTTTTTCGAGTTAATTTGTGTAGGTCTGCACACATGCTATGTAAATTAGGAATGAATCATTCGTAAAAATTTACTAGTCCTAAAAACGATTTAAGTTCTGTAATGTTTGTAGGGGTTGGTGCATTTTCAATGGCTTACAGTTTAGTATGCGACGGTGTGATTCCATCTTTACTAATCTCATGTCCTAAGTATTCAATCGTAGGCTTCATAAATGTACATTTGTCTAACTGTATGCGCATTCCAGCTTCACGTAACCTTTTAAATACTTCCTTAAGACTTTCTAAATGTTTTTCATCTGTTGTGCCGTTATAGCAATGTCATCGAAATACACTGCGACGTTGTCGATTCCGTTTAAAAGCTTTTCTATGTATCGACGGAAAATCGATGGTGATGTCGCGATACCAAAAGGTAGGCGATTATATCTAAAGTAACCTTTGTGCGTTGAAATTACTAGATACTTGCGTGATGCTTCATCTACTTCAAACTGTAGATATGCGTCCTTTAGATCAATCTTCGAGTAACTTAATCCATTGGCCAGTTGTCTTCTTAACTGATCAAAAAGAGGTACTGGATGTTTCTCAGTAATTAAAGCAGGGTTTAATGTTGTACGAAAATCACCACAAATCCGTATGCCTCCGTTTTTCTTCGGTACATTAACTGTAGGTGTTGCCCATTCTATTGGTGTTTCATTAGGATCGACTGTAGATAGAATTTCTTCTTTAACTAAGCGATCTAGTTCTGCTTCGACGTTCTTTTGAATTCCAAACTTGATAGGTCTTGCTGAGATGTGAACTGGTTTTGAATTTCCTTTAATATGTATTACTTTGTAATTCTTGACTTTTCCCAGCGACTTGTCAAATAATTCCGCATTATCCTTAATGATTTGTTCCAGTTGGTTTTTAATTGACGTCTGTGGTTTATTATGTACTTGAGCTGTTAACTGTACTGAATATACGTGTTCTGGAAAAGGCATGTTAAAAGCCTCGCTCCAACTTAATCCGAATAACATTGGATCCGCTTCCTCTATGATAACTACAGAAAGCCGTTTGGTAACTTTTCCAATCGTGACGTTGACTTCTGTCTTCCCCCTTGGGTTAAGTTTAAAATCACCATATGCTTTTAGTTTTGGAGGTTTTGTTAGTTTTGGTTTACCTATCTTTTCCCACATTTCGTTGTTAGTTATAGAATGAGATGCTCCTGAATCCCAATCCATTGTGCATTTAATGTTATTAATTATTACATTAATTTTCTTACATCGCTCTTCATTTTATGAATTTTATGATTTTTGTTTTTTTTTTTTTGATTGAAATCGATTACCTTTGTTAAATTGTTTTATTTGAGCTTTACATGTTTTTATACACAATTTTTCAAAATGTCCTTTTAAATTGCATTCTTTGCAAATATGATTGTATGCTGTACACTTGTTATTTAAATGTTCAAATTTTCCGCATCGCATGCATTGTTTACTACTTATAATAAATTTATTGTTATTTGCAAATTTTGGTTTTTTATTATTATTTCCGTAAACGTTTTTTGTTTTAATTTTGTTAACACCATCATTGTTATCATCGTTGTAGTCTTTTTCCGCGGCTTCGCGTGCCTGAGCTACTTCAAACACTTGTGTGAATGTTACTTTACAATCTTTATTGTCTATTATTGTTTTTAAATCGGGCCACTTTTGTTTAAGTTCGATTTCGAGTCGTTTATGATTTAATCCCGTTGCAAATCGATCGCGTAATTGTCTGTCCATTATTGCACCTTCATACCCACAATATTGAGCTATTTCTTTTAATTTATTTGCATAATTTTCGAATGTTTGGTTTTTTAATCGCGTACAGTTCCAAAAGTTCGTTAAAGCCTTAAATCTTGTTGTTTTTATTTGAAATAAATTTAGAAATTTCTAAGAGATGTCTTTATACGTTTGTTGTTCAAAACTGATTTCACTGTTAGCAAAAGCAATTTTTAATTCTTTATACGAATCCGGTTTCAAGCATGATAAAAATAATTCACGTTTAGCGTTTAAATAATCTATATTACCTGTTTTGTTTTCGAGACCCCACATTCTACATTGTGCTTCGAAAAAATCTACTATGTTTATTACTTCACACTCACTGTTATCACTTTGTGTTACATTTGAACTATGCGTTAATGTCAGAGCTTGTAATAATTGTGAAATTTGTTGCTGTTGTTGAACTTGTATTTCTAAAAGTTTAGCAAATTGATCCTTATCCATTTTCTTGAGGTTATGTTTTTTGTTATTTCACTGTATTCACTGTTTATTACCTGTTTATCCTCGTCGCCAGTATGTTATGTTTACGAGATGGATGGCTATTTACTACTTAGTCATAACTAAGCACATTTGATAATTAACACAGTATCTTTAATGAATATGAAGTAAGTACAAATCATGTGTGTTCTATGTTAGCGTCTTTGCGTCTGTGTGTGTGTGTCGGTGTATGTTTGTCGCTGTATGTGTGTTATTCACATATGAATTATTTACCATATTCTTCACTGGGGTTATCTAAAAATGCGGCATCTTTTTCCAAATTTATTTATTGCATTATACATCAGACAACTTGTTTTATTACCTTCGGTTACAGTGAATAAATGCTCTAATATGGATATCAATTCATAAGATCGCGGTGCCTAGATATGTATAATAAATTTTATTACTTCAACAAGGAACGATCCGGAACTACATACTTAAGTTTATGACTCCTGCTAATACTTAATTATAAATTATATTCCATTTATTTCTTTGTTAGTAAGATCTTCAAGATACTATCGTAAACCTTGAGTATTATTGCTTATAGACACAATTTCCACTAACCAATAACACTAAAAATTCTCACTATGACGTCAAACAATACACTGTTCAACCAATATGCTTCTAATTTGTAATAGTTAGGGGTAGCAGCATATTTTTACTTACTTGTAGAACAGTACAAAATAGATCAGTATAAACTAAAACACAGTATGAATTTAACAAGAGTAGAAGACAAACATAACGTTCTGAAACACAGTATCAACTTAAACACTACATCAAGCAGCAGCACAAGACACACAGTCTCACCTTAAACATCCATATAACAAACACGTCAACAAGAGACACCAGTCTCAATAGCAGTTTTATGTTAGTGTAAAATAAATATATATCGAGCAAATAAATATATTTAGATAAAAGTATAGTTTATTTCAAATTATAAAAATATAATTTTGAACAGCTCTAACGCTTTTATTTCACAACCTGCGGCAATAACTACCTGGCCGCTCAATACGATTATCTATTACGCAGACAAACTGCTGAGGTCTGTAATGACAAAATTTAAGTAAATTGTAATTACTGCAATTTAGATGCAATAAAATTTAATAATAATATAAGTTGCTACACTCTTGCGACCAAAACAAAATATAGCAAGTAATAAGGAGGTTGCGAGATGTTCTGCAGCATCTCCCCCTCTGGCCCGAACCTTCCTAATGATGGTCGTCCCGAGGATAATACTCTGCCGGCTAGCTCTTTCGTATAGGAGAGTGTCGCGAGTTCCCAAGGTCGCTAGATGGTGGATGTGACGCCACCGTGTTCAACTCGCAAAGTACCCCCGTAACACGGAATCGGGAGGGACTCTGGTAGCTTCAATAAAATCCAAAGAGAAAGCCCCTTTATTACTTGCTACCGATACAATCAGATCTTTGTTTCACACAATCACTTGTGGGAAAGGGATCAAATAAACACACGTAGTCAGCAATAACAAAATTTAATAACAACACGAAGTAGGTTCAAAATATAAAAGTCTAAATTTCAGTTGACGATATTCACAATAATCAAAAGTTGACAAGAGTGAATAAAGAAAGCAAATTTTAAAAATTAAGGAAATAGCATTACATATCCTAAGCGCCAAGGCGGTAATTAAGCTTAGTACTAATTTTGAAAATAAAAATAGTAACAAGTCTCCCAGAATAATTTTTCGCCAAACAAAAATACAAAAGTAACGCTCCAGGCGTAATACCGTAATAACTCTTTACAACAAATTCACTCGACGGACTAACACGCTGTATAATCAGGTAGAAGTGGTGATCAATTTGAATTATCTGAGACACAATCCCAACATGAGATTAGCAGAACACAAATTAGGTATACGTAATTTTCGGTTATTTACAATATGGTTAATCAGTTAAACATAAGAAATATTAATAGAAACGTACCCCCAAGATATTGAAAATAACAAAACGTAGGCACGTCTGATGGAACTCTGCCACGTAAAATAGTACTACATTTACTACAACTGTCAGCCAGTGAAGCTGGTCGAACAGCTGATTAATAAAATAATAAATAATGTTAAAATGAAATGTATATTGCCTTGCTTGCTATCAATGATTTACGATCAATATTTATATAGTGTTTCAGAATAGCAAACAGAAGTTGTAAAGAAGGTAATGTAAAAAAGTTACAGAATACAAACTAAATCACGATCTAGCAAAAAATAATCCCAAAAGAAACTAACCCGATTACAACAATCAGGATTCTACGATACTATTATAAATGAAGTGAATACTTAACAACGTCTGTCCCCGACAGAGAGCACGGCTTTTCTAAAGCATTACTTAGGTGAAATCAAAGTAAAAAAAAAGTCAAGTTAATTAAATGTGCAAAAGTTTGAATATAAAAAAAAAAAACAAGACATAAAATATCTACACCTACTTCACACTTTGTTCCCAAAATCGTCCTTAAAACAGACTTATATAGGAAAGGCTTTCACGGGATTGCACGAACTATCCAATACCAAAATATATTTGGGCAATCTAATTGCTGCCATTCACGCCGCCATTATGCCTGAGTACGCCATCACGTTTGAGTACGCCATTTTGGAAGCCGTGAAAATTTTGATTCAAAATTCCAGATTAAAGGATGCCTCGCCGATTCCAATTTCGCTGACGAGAGTGGATTGTGGATTTTTGCACGGTTTTCCTCCAATAATTCGTATTTTAAGATGCACAGCTGCGTGGAAAATTGCGTTTGCTAGATCAGCCTTCCACGTGGTGTAGACTTCGAAGAGATACAGAAGTGAAATCGGATTAATCCCTAAATTAATTGAGACGGTAGCACTAAATTATATCCTATAAAGCATAAAAGAAACGCATAAGTAAAAATTCAAAAGATAATGATACCTCTTACCGCAACGAGTAGGTTCACAAACAAAATTAAAACACAACCATATACGGCTGAGCTCTAGAACAAAGTACCGTTCCAACGAGATGAACGGAAAACGGTCGAGGCCCGATATACGTCACACACAAGATCGTTGGACGAAAAATTTGAAAGAAAAGAAAATAATTTCCCAAAAAGCCTAACAAGGTTTAAATGTGATCGACTAAGCTATCAAGCGAAAATTCGGTAATTAATACGCCGCAATAATGGATAATTAACCAATTAAATATCTTACCAAACGTCAAGCGAACTGTAATTGGAAGATAAACGAAGAGTCGTGAAGATGGCGCTTTGAGCCAATGACAATGAAAATCCAAAATAAAGTTTAAAACAAAGGTTAAACAATAAAATCCAGCATCCAAATAGATTTACAAAATTCTAATAAAAATTACCACAATATAAGAATTTATTAAAGAGAAACAAAAATTGAAATAAAAGTAACAATAAACGAAGCATGACAACGCATAAAATCTTTCAAAATGTCGACCTGCGTCGAGGTATAGAAAAAAAAAAAGCCGATTAAGACTATAGATATAGTGACATCCAAAATATTTGAACATGAGAAAATTATATGTAAATAACACAGTTTGAAGATGCCTAAGTTGATCGATAATTAATAACAAAAATAAATAAAACTATAATAAACGAAAATGTTGAATTATGAAAGGCCTATGATGACTTAACGTAAGCAAATAATGAATTAAATTCATTAAAAATTCCCAGAAGGTCTCAGGATAATCTTTCGAGCGTAACAAAGTACCAACAGTTGTTAATTTAAATATATAGTTAGTTATTAAATATAGTTAAATAGTCATTAAATTACAATTTAGATGAAATAAGTGCTTACATTTATTAAACAAAATTTAAGTAAATATAGTTAGGAGAGTTGGTATATATTACATCTAATATTGAGTCTATTTATCATTTATTGTTAATCTTTACTGCTGTATGCATATTTGATTTTTCTATCTTTATTTAACGAACATGTGGCGACCTTTTGCTGAAAGTGTTAGTGATTATGATGTGGATAGTGATAATACTGTTGGAGCACGATAGAGAAATCATATATCAGAAGATGCAAAACAGATAATTTTCAATGTCTATCATACCCTGATGGAAGAAAATAACGAACTACAAACCCAGAACATTCAACGAACGTCGCAATTAACCAAGGTGCCTTTTGGAACAATATATAAAATAATTATGAATAACGCAGGGCCTCGAAAGCAAAGAAGTTACAAAGGAGCACCGAGAAAAATTGAAAAGTATGAAATTGATACTATTAGGCAGCAAGTATACTCCTTCTACAGAGGAAATGTTGTATCTACACTTGACTACTTACATAAAAGAATCAGTGATGAGCCTATAGATATTCAGTGTTCTAAGGCAACCTTGTGACGGACGCTAAAGAAAGCTGGTTTTAAGTTTGGCACTATAGACAAACGCCGCACAATTATAGAAAGTTCGAGGTTACAGAAACTTCGATATGAATACTTAACGGCAATTAGAAGGTATAAAGAGGAAGGACGATTAATATGTTATTTAGACGAGACGTGGTATGACACCCATGACACAATTTACAAATGTTGGGTGGATAGTTCAAGTATGTGTCAGTTGGACGCACCGGTTTCGAGAGGGAAGAGAATAATCATTCTTCATGCTGGGTCAGAAAAATGATGGATCGGACAGCCGCTATTATCTGCTAAAAATGTGAAATCCTCAAGTTTAGATTACCTTGAAGATATGACCTCATCTCTATTTGAAGAATGGTTTTGTGACACTTTGCTGCCAAATTTACCAAAAGATAGTGTGATAGTGATGAACAACGCTCCGCATCATTCTCGACAGCAAACCTAAGTTCCTAAAAAAATCTAATAATAAGAAAGATATTAAAACATTTTTAGAAGCAAATGATTTATATTTTGAGGATCATTATACAAAAAACAGTTAATAGAGGTGATGAACACAAAAGAATATTTAAAGGATTATTAGGTGGATGACAAAGCCAAAGAAGCAGGACACACAATTTTGCGTTTCTTTGCGTTTACCACCATACCATTGCATTTTCAATCCCAGTGAATTGATATGGGCCCAACTGAAAAATACCATAAGACGAACAAATCGAACACCGAAATTTAGTGAAAGCAGTGTAACACACATAAAAAATGCTATGGAACATATAACTGCTGTAAATTGGAAAAATGCTGTTATAGCAAATATAATAGCAAAAAAGGACGAATATATGCATACGCATGTACATAGTACACAAAATAGTAGCACCTTTGATTATAAATTTGCAATACGATTCAGACACAGACACCGATTTGCAAGGCGACTCAATCACAGATGATTTATGAAATGCGGTGACATAAAAATTGTATTGTGTATTATGTACAGATATTTTTTATTATATACTTGAAATTAACAGCGTTTTATCATTATATTATAGGGCCCTAATTTATAGTGAATACGGCCCCTAGATTCATACGTTGCAAATAGGTAAACCATACCCGTTCAATAAGGGAACCAGGTATAATAATTATCATCACAGAAGAGCCGTTTACAGTTATATTCTTATAATTTGAAATAAACTACTCATCTACTCATTTAACAAACAGTCACCGAAGATTTAAAAAGTAGAGTGTATATAGCCTTACAACCTATGCACGGTGAAGCTACAACGGTGTCCTGATTCAGTTATCACCGCCAGAAACTGTATTCATCGCAAACAATTTGGTCCACGAGCCAACATCAACCATAACATTGGTACATCAGTAGGCAAACTACTATTTCTTTAGGAGAGTTAGAAAAATCGTACTTCCCTTCTGGTTGTTTACCACAATACACTTACAAGTTACTGAAGTAAATGTTTTAGCATCGCAGAGCATAGACACCTTCAACACATATTTACCAGGTTTACTAGGGCTACACTGTATTAAACTGCAACGTTCTCTAAATGCTATCAACATAGCATCGATCGTTAGATATTCGGCTGTCGTATATAATGTTTCTTACAATCGTCTACAAAACTGTAAAGTATGAATTGAATAGCAGATACGCAATACGCTGATAACACATGCAGGCTCGGCATATTTGCGACCTCGTACACTAGTTTGCCCACAATTCTAAAAATATAGCATGATTTTGTTTCTTGCATTCTGTGAAACATGCTTAAATCGTCTCTGGTCCATTTATAGTCATTTATTATATGTGCATGCTTTTTTTTTGGCGATCATATCCCATTACTATACTGAGTGAATCTCCAGATCAGTATCACTTTATAAATTTATTTATATAAACTTATTTATATAAAATCTGTATTCATTGAGCAAGTTGGTCAATGATATATGTTCTAAATTTGTAATTCATTATTACTTGTGGCTTGTGAGCCTTATTAAAATTTTTGCATATTTGTTTCGATTAATTTACTACTGCATTGCTCATTGATATGCTTCTTGAGTTTTCCTTGTTTTGCTTTCTTGTTGATGTTAATTAACAATTTCTTGTTTTGTTATATTTTGAGTGTTTTATTATTATGATATCAATTGTCGGCGTGTTTGGCTGAGATTTAGTTAACTTACTATCGGCGGTGTCTATTTTCACTGGACCGGCTTGAGAGCATAAACACGATGGCGCCTATTATAAAAAAAAGAACCTCACATCGCTCGTCTCTTAACTGAGCTGGTCTCTCATCCGAATATCTCCGGGGCAATCGTGTTATTGGGGTAAGTTATTAAATCCAGTAAGTTCTACGTTTGTGTAGGAAAGGCGCGAATAACACACGATAAAACGCAGCAGACAAATAAATGCCAACAATTCCACATTTGTAGTACTATGAAGTATGTACTATGTATTCCATCATAACCTCAAAAATTTTATAAATGAAAGAGGCTCATCAGAAATATCTAGTGAACTACGGTTTGCCCCTCGAACTATTCTTATCATAGTTATTGAATCTGTTTCATTGTACTTTCTTCCAATTTGTGAATTATGGCAAATGGCTTGCTTATCTTTTCCGACAAGTTTTTGCCGCTTTCAATAGACTTTCCATGTCTCTTCATCACCTCATTTTTGCGATCGGTATCGCAAACAGTTTGAGCAACGGCTTCTAACTCTGCGACAGTTAGTCGGTATGGATTTCGAATTAATTAAATAATCCCTCTAATATCTAAAATTAAATTTCATAAAATTTAGTAAGCAGAATATTTAAAACATAAAATGTGCAAAACTTATAGAATCAATTGTTTAAAAAATTAAAAAAATAGAACACTACAGATACTTACATAATTACTGGCTTGGTGTATTTTTATATATCACGGACCAAAAGCATGATAACCTAGCTGCCTAATTAGGACTTGCATAGAAACTTAATTGCATGTTGGAGAAGGATACATACCGTATGAACGCCGGGGAGTGATTGATCTACCACAATGTAGTAAGACGAAGACGAATAGCGAGTTTATGTGGTTAGGGTTGAGAGAGGTATATTCAATCTGTTCTACTGTCTAACTGTACGGGCGTTCCATTTCTTTATCCAACACATTTCACATACGATCTAAGTACGAATCAAATAATCTCTCTCTAACACACTGAATATTCCTATCAGTCGCTCAAAGTGTTCAAGCAAGGCGGAATATATTGAATCGGAAAACAAGCTTGCGACTGGTCATTCAGTTGCAGTTGCACACATTCTACATACGATCTAAGTACGAATCAAATAATCTCTCTCGAACACATTGAATATTCCTATCAGTCGCTCATTGTGTTCAAGCAAGGCGAATATACTTGCAGTTGGCCAGTCATTACTTATATATCCATCGATCGCACGACGTTGTGCACACGGTAGAGCGGCTAGACTGGGAAGAGTTGTAGAAAACAAGTTGCAACGTTTTGTATTTTTGGTGTACTTTTAACACCACCGCTACTACCTTAAGGTGAATCCATTTATTTCAGGATTCTACATACATCCTAGACCTTCAATACTTATCATCATAATTAAACCAATAAAATGAACCTTATTGTTAGCGCGCCCGGCCGAGCAGTGTTCTTTTAACAATGCAAATGCTGATTTATTATTAGCACTACCTCCCTTTTATATATTACAAATTTACCATAACTAAATTTCAGATTTTCGTTTTGCCTCTATTAGAAGTCATAGCTTTAAGTGAACCAGTCTGTGTACTCCTTTTTGTTAATTTCTTCTAGACTTCAGTACAGTCACAATATACATTTAAGCAGTAGTTGAAATAGCGGAAGTTATTGAAATAAAACCGCACTACGCGCATATTACCGCGCAACCGTGGCGTTGACAAAACCGCTTATAAAGAGTTGCGAATAAATGCATTGAAATGCGCAAGCTTATTTGAATCGACGTATATTTGTGAGCAAACGTTTTCAGTGATGAAACTTAACAAAACAAAAAATCGAAACCGTCTGGCAAATGAAAATCTGGAAGCAATTTTACGTGTGGCGACAAGTAATGTGGTGCCAAACATAAACAAAATTGTTAGGTCAATGCAATGTCATACATCAACATAATAAAACATGAAATATTACATTGTAATGATTAGATTACATTACGATTACATAATTACAACAAACATTTTTCAATGTTTTTTATTTTTATAATTTGTAATAATTCATACTATTTAAAAATAAAATATTTGTGTTCATAAGTATTCTTTGTAGTGACTCGTCCTTGGCTTATAATTTTCCCGAGTGGCCCCTGTTCCCTATAAGTCTGTGCATCCCTGCATATAATCATCATCACACACAGCTAAAAGAAAAACACTAAAATGTTTCTTATAATTAAAATAACAGGGCCCACCATTTAATTGCAACATGTTCTCCATCTAGTGCACCTGTACAATTTGTTAGTTGCCATTTATTACAAAATTTATTTATAATTTCTTCATAGGTTTATTCACTTGGTGACTTTAAGCACAGTGGCTGTAATGCATTCCATAAAACTTGACAAATTTGTTTGAAATCCTCACAAATAGTTGATATTCCTAACTAAAGTGCAAACGAAGCGGAAGGATAACTTGACCCATCTGCTAGAATCTTAAATAATACAAAAATAATGAATGTTTATCGCTTAGTGTAATAATAATAGAGGTATCAACCTTAATGTAATTGCTAATCTTTCGCCAGCACTAATTGACGGTGTTTTTGAAGTTTTTATCAAATATGGTCCTACTAACGATAATAAGAAATCGAACTTATCTACATCTATCCTCGTATAGTTAAAGAACATTCCATGGTGGTTCAACTTCATCTCTTTAAACAAATTGTTATAATCGCTCTGACTTAAGCGCTTCAGAAAAGTCTTCCCGTTCATTTTTCTTATCGTATAACTTTTTAATAAACGCTGGTATTAAATATGATATTAACGCCTCTTTCCGCAGATTGTCCGTATTTACAAACTTTAAAATATGCTAATAAACAGAGGTATAATTTTAAATGTGCAGATACAAAAGTACAAACCACGTATGCGCGACAATCTGCACTAGTTTTTCTATGAACGAAATCCTTATACTGCCTACCCTGCCAATTGCACTACCATTACCAAATCCAGCCAAATGTAAACGAAACTTAATATAATTTAACGCCCTCGTCACCAATTAAATATAATAATTTGGCAGACTGAACATTTTCCTCTTTTTAATTCATTTCATTTACTTGAATGTAAACTTAGAATTTTTGAAGCCACATCTTTCAGTTTTGTGATAAACTTCCCTTAATTTTCATGGGGAGTGTTCCATTTCTTTTTTACGTTTTTATCACTTTGTCTTTTATTTATTATTCTTTTATCTTAGAAATGTATATACATGAAATGAACCCATTCCTAAGATAAAAGACAGATAATAGTTTGGCTTTATCACACACTAACTGTAAGGCTTATGCAAAAAGTAAAAGTCTCATATCCACTACGCTTCGTTTAAGAGAGAAAGTAAACATGCGTGGTAGAACGCGCGTATAACACTTCTATATTCAAAAGATCATCGGTGCCGACAAGAAGTGATCCTACTGGCTAAATGTATACTGTAGTAGAGTGACAACCATTATTTCTACCAGGGTACGTATATCCAAATCTTGACATTGAAATTATCCTATATATCAGGATAAAATAGATTTGAGTATATGACTAAGTGTGAAACAACATAGTAGGCTCCTCCCCCTTACATACATGCAACATACATGGGATACATGTAGTGCTTGTGTATTGAATAGCTGTGTTAACTCCTCTTATCAATCGCACCAATAATATGTGCACAAAGAAAGTAAAGAGTAGATTGACTACTTCCACACATAGCTTCCCAATGTCAAGAAATGCATTTACATACCCTGATATTACTACAATAAAGTAATTTAAATTGAAAAAATTACAAATTATTTGAAATAAGAAGAAAAGATCTGCAAATATACTAAATCATAACATGTCTTCAAAAACTTTTCTCATTAGAGACGGCGGGTACTTTTTTTAAATGGTTGGTGACAGTGCACGTAATCTATCACAAAACGTATAATTTTTATAGTCTGGTTATGTCATGTAAATGTGTGTAATAATCAGCAATTTAGTTTTTCAAAAAATTTTTACCACAATAGTCAAAATTAAAATAAAATGATACCAAACCAGATGTTGGAAATGTTGACCATTATTTTGAAAACAAAGTGCTCATGCTTTCAAAGCCATTTATTGTAATTTCTTGGGTCATGTCAGCACAAGAATTCACAATAGCATTACGAAGATCTTAGATTGTGTGATGTCTGGTCTTGAAAATGATATTCTTTAAATATGGAAAAATAAAATAGGCGAAAATTGTCAAATCTGGAGATTTTGGAGGAAAATTAATAATGCGTGTAACGAAAAATTATTGCAAACAAGCTGTAGTTTTCCGAGATTTGTGCGCTGTGCATTATCTTACTGGAAATATCTTTGCGTAATTGCCTATTATTGGTGGATTAGTTTTCACAAATTCATGAGGGCTTTCTGCAAACCAAATTCTGATATTTTGCTTGCTTAAATATCCTGAAAGATGGAACCAAGTCTCATTCGAAAAGAAGTATTTGTCGAGAATATCATTAGTATTTGTCATTCAAAAATCATAGACAATACTGTCTTCTCGTAACAAAATCTACGTGATTGAATTCCGAAACTGCTTGAATTTTATATGGAAACAAGTTGGAAACAAGTTCTTTTTTAAAATAGTATGACATATTCCCACTAACAAATGAACTTTTGATAGTTTTGCAATGAATTTTTTAGGTGAATTGTATATTCGACATCGAAAATGCACTATACAATTTGCTGTTCGTTTTCTAGGTGCTCCACCGACAGGTTTACGAGTTATTGATCCTGTTTCTATTGCTCCAAATTTCATAACACAAGCTTAAATATGTTTTTGCAGTTGGTCGTAGGTAACTGGCAGACTAGGATACTGTTGCCGGAAATCCTGTAACCACTAATTAATTGAATAAACTCAATCTCAATTTTCTAATTTTTGGCCAGTTCTATAGTAACTTTGAATAATAAATATTTTATGATGTAACTCTAACATTATAATAAAGTAATTTAAAAAATATATGCGTTTATAACTTGAATTTATGTATGGCAATTGACAGAATCTAAAATTTTCTAAAGCTTCGCATGTTCATGCATCATTGATTAGTTAATTACTTAAGAAACAGTCTACTATAATCAGGAACATTTTTGAATGCATGTTATACTTACCCAAAAAAAGCGACGAAATAATGATACATTTATTACTGATAAATCAAGAGTTCATTTATAAAAATTCTTGTTGTAAATTTATTACATCGTCCACATTGAAATAATGAGCCAATTTGATTATAATCTTTTTGATAAGAGTATTAAGCTAAAACACCTAATTAATTCTAAGTTATTTTTGGAGCCAAACACTATCACATTTACTTTACACGTTTATGTTATTCTATATGTACAGAAAGACTAAAAATTAGACTACATAAAATATAAATTAGTATTCAGATTTTATATCAGCAAGTCAAAACATTTATCAAGGCCGTGTACACAAAATTAAAATAAATAATTATGCTCAACATGTTGAAATACGATATTTACTTTGGACGATGTGCGCCAAATTATACAGCACCAGATTTCGTGTCGCTTTTGTGCACATGTCTGCTTATCGGCGTACTATTGTATCATCATTTTGTCTTCGTAGTTGAAAATCGGTTTCATGACGGAGGAAAGTGTTTGTTGTGGAGCATTAGTTTCGCTCGTACGGAAACAGTCATCAGGCTGGGCCGAGATTGAATTTAGTGGCGGAATAATATCACGAACACTATCGTAAAGCGGCACCAAACAACGCAGTTATGCTATCTATTGTTAAGAAATATTGTAACACTGGCAATGTATTGTGTCCACGGAGGGGAAGTTCTGGTAGCCCAGTAATTGTGAGAATAAATAAGAACCATGGACAAGAACCGCTACATAGTGAGCGTGTGACGGTATGGTGTACACTGTCAGCCCACGATGTGCTTGGTCCGTATTTCATTAAGGATGATGGTATACCTCTTACTATTACCCAGTATAAGAACATGATGCTAGGGGCCATTTATTCAGGATATTAGATGGTTTTGTCGTGGCAGGAACCTCCGGATGGAAAGACGATGGTTTCAACAGGATGGGGCGACCAGCCACATCGCTCATCGGTCTATTGCAGTGCGACAGGAAACTTTTCAAAGACGAATCGTATTCCGCGAAACTTATTTAAACTATCCATCGCATTCTTCTGATCTTACACCGCCGGACGCCTACCAATGGGGAATGTTAAAGTGAAAAGTGTTCAGCGGTACAGACCCACCCAGAACTGTGAATGCATTACGTTAGATCGAGTCGTGTTTCAGGAATCTGCAGCAACCTATGTTCTCGAATATGTTCAAAAATTTGCGTGACCGTTATAAACAGTGTCTACAGCGCAATGGCGCACATTTTAAACAAGTTATCTACGGAAATAAAAATGTATAACTAATAAGTAATGTATGTATTGCTCCAGTACTGTATATTTTAGCGCGTACCGAATTTTTACATAAAATCATTGACTGCCAAAGAAATTTGCATCACTCTCTCTCTATACTAAATTAGCTGAATACAAAAAAAAACTTACAAGAAATTACGATACCTTTGGCCTATTTCTTAGGCCTTAAATATCGACAATTACACAAAAGATATTCTAAATTTATACAAAAATTATTGAACATTTGGAGAATAGTTTCAATTTGTTTCGTCAATGTAATCACTGTTTATAGCACTCGATGTTTATATATTATCCTCTATCTCTTCACCTTAATTTAGCAACACTTCAAATACACGTTAAAATCGTACGCTATTCTTTCTTTGCTTCAGATGACACAGCCGAGCCTCCATCAGCTTAATTGGTTGCTGCAGCAGCGAATGTCGTTTTTTGTACCGATGGGCTACCAGTTGTTTTATTACCCGCAGATGTTGGTGCTCCCCGTTTTCCAGATTCAACAGTTGTTACATCACCACCTTTTGGTACATCACCATCTGTTGGTACCCCACGCTTTCCAGATTCAATAGTTGTTACATTACCATCTGTTGGCACCCCACGTTTACCAGATTCGATAGTTGTCACATCACCATCTGTTGGCACCCCACGTTTACCAGATTCGATAGTTGTTGCATCATTATCTGTTGGTGCTCCACGTTTTCCAGATTCGATAGTTGTTATATCACCATCTTTTGGGACACCACCATTTGTTGGTACCCCACGCTTTCCAGATTCAATAGTTGTTACATTACCATCTGTTGGCACCCCACGTTTACCAGATTCGATAGTTGTCACATCACCATCTGTTGGCACCCCACGTTTACCAGATTCGATAGTAGTTGCATCATTACCTGTTACTGCTCCACGCTTTCCAGATTCGATAGTTGTTATATCACCAGCTGTAACTACCCCACGTTCTCCAGGTACGATGGTTGTTACATCACCTGTTGGCGCCCAACGTTCTCCAGGTTCGATAGTTGATGCATCGCCAGCTGTTTGCGCTCCACGTCCTCCAGGTTCGATAGTTGTTACATCACCACCTGTTGCAGCTTCGCGTTTTCCAGATTCGGTAGTGGTTACATCTGTACCAGAATATCCAACTTCACCAGTCATCGTTGCAGAAGTGTCACCATTGGTTGGTGCATGACGCTTTCCTGATTCGCCAGTAATTGTCGTATCAGCCGTATTGTCGGTCCCTTTCGTACCGTCCGTATTATCAGACCCTCCCGTAGCACCCGTATTATCCACATCGCCGGTTGTTATAGTTCGTCTTCCGGAATCAGTATTTTCTGTTACAGTGCCACCGGATCCCGTATTATCTGTGTTAGTTGCCGTTTCATGGGTTGATGTTATCTCTAATTCTGTATTGTGTGTTGGAGTCTCATATTCATCATTCCACAACTTTGTTGTTGCTGCATCTGTTTCTTGCTCACCTACTGTTTTATGTATTCCACTCGCTTGCGTTACATCATCTTCTGAGTAAGTCGGTGTTCCTTGATTATACAGATCTCCTCCAACGCTTGTATATACAGTTGCTCTTTCTGCCTCTGCAGTGCTTTCGCTTCCTGTATAAGTTGTTTCTTTCAACACCTCGAAATTTGTAGCTTGACTTTGTCCGCTTCCTTCAACTTCAGTCTCTTGTGTTACGTGACCTGTATTATCACCTTCGGTATTGATAGTTATACCTTTTCCCTTTTTCGCTTCTCTTTCCGTCTCTTCTTCCACACTGCCTTCAGTGGTTACTTCAGATTGTGTTTCAATAGGCTTTTCAATAGGACCCTCAGTAAGCTCTTCGTCATTACCTTGTTCAGTTTCCTTACCGTTCGTTGTATCTGAAGATTCTGTATGGTAAGATATAGGAGGAAGGTCCCCATTACCATTCTCACTATCGTCATAGTCATTATCCGGAGGAAGATCCACTTGGTCAGGAGGAGTTGAAGGCGTCGTTTTTATGTCGTCAAGATAAGATCCTAATTTATCCTTATAGAACTCATCGAAATATTTTTTCAAATCTGCCTCCGATTTATCATCACACTGTCTTCGTTTACATCTCCAAGCCTGTGTTCTGCCTCTAGTTGAGCATATGCATACATTGCAAAGGGTCTCATGGCTTTCACTAGGTGTACAAACTATACAAACAAACAAAAACAAAACTGAATTATATACGTTAAACAGTTAAAATGTATAATCTTTAAACTACAAAATATGTGAGTCAAAAACAAAGTTTTTCAAATAGATTATGAATGAGAATATTTCAAGATATACAGAATAAAAGCGATTAACAAACTCTTCGCAACAATCGCTTCGGACTAGCCGACGAAATAGAAAAATGACAAAATGTTAGCATGTTGTTAGAGGATCCTCTTTAATTTGTGGTTGCTGTTCACACGCAGATATACGTTGTAGAAGGCGCAGAAATGAGAGTGCGATTTTCTCATATTAACACTAATTTCTAAAAGTGCGTCTAAAGATCCATTAAGTTGTTAAATTGTTTTGAAGATTATTTTAAATATGGCAATAGAACATCACTATGAATAGTCGCCTTCAACATTAAAAAAAACATTTATTTTGTACGTTGTACTATACTCTATTTTTAAAGTAGAGAGATGAATTTCTGAACAAACCACTTTGACAGTAAAATCTCATTGGTTGAAAGCAATTTGGCCTTGCTCTCAACCAATGAGATTTCACTGTCAAAGTGGTCTGTTCAGAAATTCGTCTCTCTACTTTAAAAATAGAGTATAGCGTAAGTGGAAACATATCTAATAATTTAAATATTTAACAGATGTTATCCACTTTGTGATTTCACGAAAGACCATTAACCCGGCAAGTGTCTGAGCACGTGTTATAATTTATTTCTTACCCTATGTACACTTTTATGCAGTCACGACTGGCTGTTGGCTCAAATTCGCCAGCTCTAGTAAAAATCTTTCAAGAGAGTATGTTTACAATAAAGACATTTTCTCACTAATATGTATAAATATTCATATACAATCAATTAATCCAGACGGTTTTCAAAGCAAAGAATCATTGGCACGTTCAAATTTCAGTACCGTTCAAAAGTTTGTGGATTGACCACTACCTATTTTTTAACGGTGCTGAAATCGGCTGTAGTTCACGATACACAAGCAAGGATCATATGAGGTCGGAGGGAGATCAAAACATGCGCTTTTTGACCATTTAATGACAACCAAGGATGTGTTTCCTTTTAATTACAATAGATAATCCTTTCCTCAGCATAAGTAAGCAATCCATCCAACAAGGTGTGTGGTTAAAGGGTGAAAAAAAAGGAAAAAACAAGTCAATTTTTTAAACCTTGTTGCCATCTAGAATAATAATAAAATAATAAGGCGACTCGCTTAGTGCACTTTGCTCTTACCTACAGCAAAGAAAAACAAATCATTTAATGTACATGGATAAATTTTACACATCCACAATGACAGAAAGGAGAGGATTAATGAAAATCACACAAGAAAGAAACCTCCGATATTAAGATGGAATTTGGCATAAGCAAACGCAAAACAATGAACATTATAAAAGCAAAATGGAACCAGTCTCTTACAAAAAGAAACAGTACATAATGTTGAAACAGGCTAAATAGAACAAGAAGACATTTTAATAAACTCAAGACTAACAAGAGCAATTAGCACTTTTGCAGTATCCACTTTAACATACACATTTGGAATAATAGATAAACAAAGATGGACTCCTAATAATACTAATGCTATAACACCCGCACTTGAGCAAAGATACATAAAACTACACCCAAACCCATGCGTCGAAAGAAGAATAACTAAAAAATTAGTAGTAAGTTTAATATCTGATGTGCACGGGCACCATGTGAAACGAATACATGTTGTACATTTTCACAATAAGCACGATAACTTACACATCGCAATAACAAAAGCAGACCAAAACTAAGCACCGTTAATTAAACCTCGTACCATAAAACCACACACACGATTCATATAATAATATATCGGGTCCTTCAATAGATATGACCTAATTTAAATAGGTTGCTCTGGCTATTGTATATGTTAATTGTTGTCATTTAGTTGTAACTATAGCGCAATATATGCAGTTTTATGTAAAATGGACAGATTTCCAATTTATTAAGGAGTTTTTGCTGTTAAGAGTTTCATTACAAATCAATCAATTGTGCAAAATCAGAGAAGTTTTTGGCGAGAATTCAACGTAGCAAGACAGGGACAAATGCCTAGTAGAAAAACCATTTTGAGGTGGATGAGAGATTTTGAAAAAAGAGGCAATGCTTCATCAAAATATACTGGAATAGTACGGACAGTGAGAACAACGGCAAATATTTAACGCGTCAAGCAAGCACTTCAACGAAGTCCGTTGCGTTTTGCAAAAAAACATTCAATTGCTTTGCAAACTACAGCGACGAGTCTTATAATAATTTTACATGATGCTTTACACATTCACCCCAACAAAAACCAAGTCGTTCGTTAATAAGTTGCAAGATAGTGACCGAGATGCCCGAATGACTTTCTGCAGGAATACATTGGGAATTTTGAATCAAGACCAAAATGCGATTCATTCTTTACCTATGTCCGACGAAGTGCATTTTTATGTCAGTGGAAGTATATAAACAAACTAACCTTGCGTTATTGGGCGGCCGAAAACTTTTGTGGGTTTACAGCCGTCCAATAACGCAAGTTTGAAAAACCGCTTCATGATGAAAAAGTTACTGTATGGCATGGTGTTTCATCATTTGGAATAGTAAGGCCAACCGAGGAAGCTGTTACCTCGGCGCGTAACATTTTCATGTTATTAACATTCCTATGACATGAACTACGTAGAGTGAGACGATGAAATATTTTTTTTCCAACAAAATGGTGCCACACATATAGCAAGTCAAAGGTTGATTGTGTTGCGGCGAATATTTCCAAACAGATTAATCTCAATGTTTGGAGACTTACCATGACCGTCAAGATCCCGAGACCTAACTGCAATAGATTTCTTTCTTTGGGAGTATCTTATGCAAAGAGTCTTAGAGAAACGCCCGCGAGCAATTCAAGATCTTAATGAAGCCATTCGAGAAGAAATACATGCGATTAATCGTTCAATATTACAAAGAATAATGCATAATTTTAAGAGCAGACATGAACAATGCATTGCGGCGAATAGGAGATATTCGAATGACGTTATTTTTAGGAATTAAAATCGCATATACAATAGTTCTCGTTTATCACAAATTTGTATAATTTCGCCATTTTTTGATCTTGCAGTGAATGTTTGAAAATAGGTCATACCGATTGAAGGACTTTGTATCTACAACTTACTGTAAATGTACACCTACAATACTTGAAAACCAAGGATACGAACTCCATTGGGATAACACAATACAAACAGACAAATTTCAGAAAATAGACATGTACTTCAAGATAAAGTGGTACACATCACACACTTAATAGACGTAGCTAAACACTAACAGCAAATACCAAAACAAAATTTAAAATATGCACCACAGAAAATGGAACGTCAAAATATGTGGAAACAAAAGACGTATATACTCATATGATACCCTTCAGTATATTCGTTAATGGAATTACATTCCATCAGTTCTCTAAGGATCTCAAATCGTTGGAAATACCATCAAAAGTCCACGAATTAATGCAGGGATTAATGATACTCAACACATTTAGTAACAGTTCATAAATTTCTACAAATCAAATTTTAACAACAGCGTAAACACTCCGATATAGACCATAGTAATCTCATGAAAAACAGAAGTTTAAAAAAGAATAATAAATTACATCGTAGAATTTTATAATAGATACCGTTCCATAATATACACCGACACCACAACATAAGGCCGGTACCCCCGAACTCTTACTCTAATATATCTGGGCAAGGCAAACTGTATCCCGGATACAGACTTAGGAAGTGCGAGAAAATTCGACGCCATAATAATAAGATAATAACACTGACCTTTCAAAAAATCCGAACACCCAGTAGGAGTTGATCAATTTAATAGTTAATAATTTAATAAAGTTTATACATAACGACTGTTTTATCAAACTTAAGAAATGATTAGATTTTCAAACTTAAATATTAAAAAATAACAATGTTATTTAACAATGAGTGCATCCGTTTCTTACGAGATTATTCGATAACTCTTCGAGGCGTGCCTGAAATGAAATGATTTATGGTATCCTGGGCAGGCTTCTTGAATTCGATGACGAAGATCAAATAAGTTATTTCGTGGTTGGGGTAAATTACCCAGTCGAGTACCAATAATATCCCACACATGTTCGATTGGTGACGAGTCTGGCGAGCAAGAAGGCCATCGTAGCAGTGTCACATTAATTTCTTGTAAGTACCTTGTAATAACCCTTGTTGTATGAAGACGTGCGTTGTCTTTTTGAAAAAGGGATTGAACTAACCCTCGTAAGTATGGCAGTGCAAAATCTTGCGGTACGTTTCGTATGTTATCATTTGCAATCAAATTTCAGTCAACAAAAACTAGAGGTGACCTGATATCGTATGTTATTGTATCCCATGCCATCACCCCCGCTGCAAAGGCCGTATGCCGTTCCACAGAAAATTCTAAATTTCTGAATTCTCCACGAAATTGTCTTACTTTTTTGCTACCATCGTGGAACCATAGGCAAAATCGGGAATCGTCAGACCAACACTCGTCAAATCATCACTCTTCCATCGCTAATTGCCATGCAACAGTACGGTTGTTCCGCAAAAATTTTGAGGAATTTTTTTTTACTAGGACAACAGCTATAAAATTTATAATTGCCCGTCACCAATAATAGCAAGAGCTCTCTTCATATATTCAACCAACAGAGTTCCCGCGGCGCCAGAACTGAAACTATCAACTTTCCCCGTCAACGACATTCTTAGTGGCGCAGATTCTATGTATTCACTGCATTGACTCCTGCTTTATCGGAGGGCACTATAATAATAGACCCGTTTTGTCGTTAGTAATTTTCGAAAAAAACAACCGCAATCTTTAACGTAGAGAATCTTCTTTTAGAAAACTTTTTACCTTACAAATTTCTGCTTTGGAGAAAAGAGGCTGGGAATCCGCGTGTGCAAAGTTTTCAAAGGCGTATTCGTATTCACTATTCCAAAAACCACTATCAAAACTACAAAAAAAATCCTTTTATTTTCGACTTACTTATAAAAGTTGACGTTTGAAAATTTCGTATTATTTTCATGACTAATTGAATAAAAATCTACCATTGTATATACCGAGTTCTTTCTTTATCACACATACATAACCCTAAGTGTAATGATAAAAAAGAATAGCCAATGCATTAGTGGCACAGTAGGCAACCAATTCTACACCATTGAAAAATAATACTTTAATTCCTAAATTGAAAAAAGATAATTTATTTAAAACATGAATAAATACAATAAAGATTAACGGGAAGCAATGATAATGTGGCACCAGAAGAATAATAGTTTAAAAACGGTCAGAGTCATATTTTTCGTTAATTATCCTAACAAGCCTATAACTTGTGCAAAAACAGCTTTAAATATTTTTAATGAATTTAAGGAAGATGGTTGTTTTCTAAATTCCTATTAAAAGAAACAAATCACGTGTTAACAGAACACTTGAAACTGAATATCCTGTGTTATGTAGCTTGGCTTTATATCTAGCCAGGCATTTTGGAACATTATCGTTCAAAAAACTCTAGAAGAATTCAAATGCAAGCCATACAAGACATCAAACCATGAGTCAGTTTTCCAGAAAGATAAAGTAAAACGAACTGATTTTTGTGATATAATTTTTAATTTGTTAAATGAAAACGAAGAAATTTTAAATAAAATAATTTATACTAACGAATTAACCGAAGTGATGGAAATCTGTTGGGTAAACCTTTTCCTTAATAATTTTTACTGATAAAGCAAACAGTTCCGTAATTGATTTAAGAGTTTTATGTACATTCTGTGTGGCAGTCTAAATAATTTCCCTTTGAATGGCTTAAACATACATATCTTTAATAATTACAAAGCATAGTAAGGTGAAAATCATTATGTTATTTCTTTGCAGTACGGTTAGGTATAGGAAAAGGTTGGGCCTAATTTTAATAAAATAATTACTTAAGATTACTTATTAATATTTTTTTGCATTTTTATTTAGGAATATTATCATATTAACATTTTTCGGTTTTAATCTTACATGCCTTTATTCTATTTTTAAACCAGATGTACGAAACACTCTTTGACTTTCTGCTGAACTTGCTGGAATACAGAAGTATTTCCTAGACATTGTTCTACGGATTTCAACTCCATTCCTGTTACCTAAAAGAGAATCCAAATAAAAAATGTACGTACCCTTTTTTCTTTAACTTACCTTCCAAAACAAAAGAGGATCTACATCCTGATTTGAATTCGGACTTTCGAGGTATTGCCTTTTAATTATTATTGCATGAACTGTAGCTGATTGAAAATTTTTTATTCTTTCTTGCAAAAATCCAAATATTGAAAGCGGCTTTTGATGCGGACTAGCGTTTGTTTCAATTACGAGCATTTGCTCCTTATTTTCAATATGTATTTTCTACATAATATTAAACGTCTCATGTTCTAGAAAGGAAGTAGCCCCAGTAGCATTTTCAGTACTATGAAAACAATTTTTTTAAATCGAAGATCTAAAACAGTTGCTACTCTAGTAACGTCCTTTCATAAGAAAATATCCTTGCTTAAACAGATTGTAAAACTTTGTTGCATAATGTCTTCCCTTCATCAGGCTTTAATTCCAGTAGTGATGCCGACAGATAGTTGCACAGTCCAAAAGTTATTGGGATTATTAAATAAATAGTAATATATTTATTACCTACAAGAATTTCCCACTACTGCTTTTTAAAATAAATTTCTCCATTTTGCAAAACCACTGATTCATAAAATATCACAAGCACGAGGTGTTATTATTACTGTACAGTACTCCAAAATGAAAGCCATTCTACATAACACAGGATATCCAGCTTCATGTATTCTGTTAACACGTGATTGATTTTATTTTTTTGTGGAAATTAAGAAAACAACCATCTTTTTTGAATTTTCTAAAAATATTTAAAATTTTCTTCGCACTGTTTGGATAATTAACTGTTTTAAATAAATTATCCATTTTTCAATAAAATGTATTTAATTCAAGTTTCATGTATGAATAAAAATTCAGAAATATTTAACATTAAAAAATTTGACAAACTAACTTAAACACTAAGGAATAGGAAAATACCTCACTGGCGTATAACTGGTTGCCTACTATGCCACCTACGCATTGACTATTCTTTTTTTAGAATTACACATAGAGAAATGTCTATGTAATGATAAGAAATATATATGAAATTAATTACATGAGATGAATTTGTACTGCATACAAAGAAATTAGAAGTTATAATATTTAGACATGAGTATTTACGGTAAATAGCGAAATTATTACGTAGAATAAAT
The DNA here is from genome assembly GCA_935421215.2 of Melolontha melolontha. NCBI lineage: Eukaryota > Metazoa > Arthropoda > Insecta > Coleoptera > Scarabaeidae > Melolontha > Melolontha melolontha. The sequence continues at coordinate 76,473,650 of OW285237.1, read as the reverse complement.
AGTGTTGCTCTCACAAAATATATACAAGCCTCGTTCAAATTTTACTTAAGCAATAATACTGAAATTAACAAACAAGATAAAAACTGTTGATACTATTTCTCCTGAAAAATATGGATTGCTCGGTCTTTCAGTTTACACTGCACTCTCTGGCGGGTATAAGCAGTACTTCACGTTTATCATCCGTTGTTCTCTCAGAATATCTTTGGGGAAACGCTCCTAACATAAAATTGACCATAAGAATGTTATCTTAATTTCATCTTGAAATAATAGGCTTTTCTTCTTTTGATTTCGAACACGATATCGCCACTGAAATGACGCTTTTAAAGAGTCAAATAGTCTACTCAGGTTTCATCAATAGTCACAATAAGCTCTCGAAAACAATGCCCATCTTCCTTATATTGTGTCAGTAGTGAATAATACTCTAACGAGTTTGTTTGCGCCGGTTCAACTGATCAAAATCCAACATACGGTACTATTACCTGGACTGCCAACAAATATATTCAATGTAGAAGCAATAACCCTCATTGAAATTTCACGAACAGCTTAAATATATGCATTGACTGTCAAAAATGTTGTATAGTTGATGTTGTCTGACAACAAGAATGTTGTTCGATCTCCAAGCAATAACAGCTTTCCATAAACACTTCGCGACAATACTTTCGTTATGGTGAACGTGTGAAAATGTTACCGACTCCCGCTGTGTTTCTAATGTCTTCTGTCAAAATTGCAAACAAATCTAACACATGGATTGTGTTTTAAACCCATTTAAAGCAAACTGGTTTCTTCTTTGTTATGTAAATATGGAGAAAAAAGAATTGTGTTAATTGAAAATCTTTTTATGTGGAAAAACACTTAAAGAAACCTAAGAAGTATTACGTAAATATTATCGTGAATGTGCTCCGTCCCAGGCAATGATTTTGTAAGTGTTTTTTTTTGGTTTTAAAGTAGCCATGAGCACGGATGATGCAGAACATGCCGACCATCATTTACGGTAATTACTCCAGAAATGGTTAATAACGTCCATGTCCTTGCACAAGCGATCGTCGACTGAAAGTACGCGAGATAGTTAATGAAGTAGATATTTCAAACGGACGGATATGTAATATTTTGCATCGACATTTAAACATAAAGCTATCCACAAGATTGGTGCCGCGTTTGCTTAAAGCTGATCAAATGCGCTCTCTCGTATCAGGGGACGTAATCTAACGTAATCTTCTATCGATGTCACAGTAGATGAATCTTGGATATATCATTACACTCCAGAAACAAAAATAAAGTTCAAACAATGGATTTTTTTTCTCTGCGAAAATGCACCAAGAAGGCAAAAAACTGTTTCTTCGGTCTATAAGGTAATGTCACAGTTTTTTGTGATTCCAAAAGTTATCTTTATCGTTGATTTAAAATAGGGCAAAACGATAACAGTCCGACTTGCTGACACCTTATGATGCAGAACTGAAGAAGAAACGACAGCATTTCCTGAAGAAAATAGTATTGTTCCATCAAGTTAATGCGCCTTCTCATGCATCCCATGCTACAACAAAATTAGTCGAATTGCGTTACGAATAACTGCCTCTCACCGGATCTGGCTTCCGGCGATTTCTTTTTTTCCAAATTTGAAAAAATTGTTCGGTGGAGAGATTTTGGACAAATGAAGAGGTGATATCCGAGACAAATGCATATTTTATAAAGTTACCGAAAGATTACTTTTTTAATGGTTTGAAAAATTGAAAACCTGCTGGGCTAAGTGTGTGGACTTGCAAAGGGGTTATGTCGAAAAATAATAGTACATTGTGTATGTAGTAGTAAAATCAATACATTTCTGGACGACAATGTAAAGTTGTTGGCCGAGGCGTTAAGCCGAGGCCAACAAGCATTGAAGTCCGGAAATGTGCTTTTACTACGAGGTAACATATACTTTTCTTTCTGAAATCGCTTTCAATATTATTATAAATTAAAGAATTTTTATAAATGCATAGCATTTTTTCATTACCACCTAATTGCCTATGAAATCGTTTCCTCGACAATCACTATTTGTTTGTTGTTGTGAAGAAGGTCAGAGATTCATTACTTATTATTTCGCTTTAATACCTATTTATCGCTAAAAAAAATTTAAATGGACAGTGATGCTGATGTCCTGGTGTGCGAGACACTACCAGAGTTAGTAAAAGCTGCTGAAAATGTTGTCTGCGTGTATTTATTTACTGTCTAAAATGTATATAAAAAAACCGGTACAGGAAAGCTACCGACTTTCCCAGCTTAGGACTAAAAATGTCTTCCCGGACTGTTTTCTGATGTTTGCTTAGCAAGGGATTAAAATACTAGAATAGCTTATTTTGGCATCTAAAATTGCGCCGAGAAAGTAGGCAATATTGACCGATTTCAGAAAAAAAATATGTTGAACTCGAAAATAAATATTTCATTGAAAAGTCACTCCTCCGTCAAACCGCACTCGTGCCTGAGAAATTTTAGATAATTTCACGCTATCATTTATAAGAAATTTAATAATGCTAGTGTTAGACACTTGTAAGCACTTTGGCTTTATCCATAATTGCCACACAACTCGATATGGGTACAGATTACTCAACAACTGATCTAAGACAACAATTACTACCACGCGTTATTTAGTGTTACAACTTTGTCGCATGATAAATTTTGCGCAAAAATTGAATTGTAATTTTAATTTGAACGCTTTTCTTTCGCATATAGTAATTTGCTTACAGTATTTATTTTGCAGCAAAAACTGAAGAAACCACTGTACCAGGTTAATCAACGATCTGCAAAGTACATTTGCTTGTAAAGGTATAATAAAAAAATTATATGCTGGAGTTGATGGGGTTGCTATCAGTGCACATTCTAAAAATGTGTAGACTTGTACAGAATGAATGTTACATAAATCGCTGGCACAAAAAAGATACATTTTTTGAAAATTGTGTGGCCTGTATGTAAGTCTAATTTTTTGATTATATGTAAAATTTAAAAAGATATTTATAATTACAGAGAAAAATCATATTTCTATGTTCGTCTTCAAGTACCAATGTTTCTAGAATGCCATGGCATAGAATAAAGTAACTTGGTATGGCGTATGCAAAAGTTGTGCCATGAGATACTTTTGTACAGAAATGTTCTAAAGTATAAAGTGAAGGAAATGTGCGCTTAAAAATCTCGTGTATTTAAAATGGAACGCTTTATATTTTTTTAAATATTAACTGATTTATCAGCTATCGTTTTTGTTAAGTATGTCGTATACCAGCGTTTCTTAATCTTTTTGATAAGTGGAACCCTTTTTAGTAGTCACTTTTATTGTGGAACCCCTGGTTTGTTTCAATAGTATGCTTTTAATGTAACATTCTGTAAATGGATTATATGCAACAAAAATGACAATTATTTCAAAAAATATTTATTTTCTTCAAAAGTAATTCAAAAATTAACACAAAAGTTCTTAAAACAACTTAAATTTACATTTACAGGACTTTTAAATTTTAATTTTAATGGGATGAGTGATATTGCTTTTTATTATCACAAGTATACTTAATATTAGGCTTAATTGATGAATGTTGAATTCTTATGTCAGATTCGGCATCAAGTCTGTTCCGGTATTTAGTTTTTGTCGACAAATAAGCTGAGAACCCCGTTTCGCACATATATGTGGTTACAAATGGTAAAAGCACCAACACGGCCTTTTGCGACAATTGAGGATATTCATCTTTTATACTGCACCAGAATTCCGTTAATGCCATTAATTTAAATTTATTTTGCAATGATGAATCAGATGGCATTTCAATAAAAGTTTCGTATTCTTCCGTTGACATGGTCGAAGGTCGTGCATTGAAAATAAATGGGTTTTTAATCCGCAATTCATTTTGATATTTAATCTGCTGTTCATTTGGAAAATACTTATTAAAAGCTTCACTCAATCCTTTCAGATGTTGAATAATTTCTTCAATAAATGCCTCTGCCCCTTCTTCTTCTAAAAAGCCTTTTATTGTTGGGAAACAATCAAACTCGTTGGAGCGCATACAAATTGTCCAAAATTCTATTTTTTTCTTGAAAGCAAGAATTTTTTCGTGGGCAATAAATACATTTACTTGTTTGCCCTGGAGGGTTAAATTAAGTTCATTTATCTTTGTAAAAATGTTGCTTAAATAGGCAATTTTAAGTAACCAATTTCTATCAAATAATGGACCTTTCAATTCAAAATTGTGTTCTAAAAAAAAACACGCACCTCGCCCCTTAACTCAAGAAAACGGGTTAGTATCTTTCCTCGAGATAACTATCTGACTTCAGTATGTAAAAGAAGAGATGTATGTACACTTCCAATATCCTCACAGAGTATTTTTAATAAGCGATTATTTAGCGGTCGAGATTTTATGAAGTTAATGATTTTGATGACTTCATCAAGAGCATTCTTATAACTGGGAGATAAGTTTTTAGCAGCAAGTGCCTGCCTATGGATCATGCATTGGCTACTAGAACAGTTTTTAGCTATATTTTTAATAAGCTGTACAGCCCCATTAATTATGCCACTCATGGCCTTTGCTCCATCGGTACAGATATCAAAACAGTTGTCCCATGGTATTTTATTCTCTTCAAGAAAAGAATTTAGAAGACCAAATATATCGACTCCAGTATTAAGTGTTGGTAGAGATTTGATTAAAAGAAGATCTTCCAATAATGCGCTTTCGTGCTGATATCTAACGATTACAATTAATATTGCGAGTCCAGATACATCGGTTGAGTCATCCATTTGTAATGAAAATTTCCACGATTTGAGACGAAAAGTATCTTAGCCATTTCTTTTGCAGATTTTTCACCTAACACACATTTTACCATCTCCATACATGAAGGTTTAATAAGATTTTCCGCAATTGAGTATGCTTCACCGCGTTGAGCTATCAGATAGCTGACTAAGTAAGAAGCCTCACTTGCTTTTTCATTCACCGTTTTTGTGGTTTGAACCATAACCGTTTTTAATTTAAAAGTTCGTCACGCTTCCGAATGAAGAATTCAACATTTTTTTCTTTAAGCTCGCCATGAACAGATTCTAAATGATAACGCATTGTAGCTGGAGCCATAGAGCTATTTGGTAGAACTTTGTTGCATATAACACACTGAGGATTATCATTATCGTTCATGAATCCTAAACATATATAACTTTTATCATATTTCTTTAGTTTTTTAGAACTGCTTTGGGTTGATTACTTGTAGAGGCCATTACTGGCCTAATTTTGTTTGGGGCGATTTCAGTTGCATCACTTTTATTATTACCACAGTTATCTTTAGCAAAAGAACTAGTTGCAGGGTCCGAAACAGAAGAGTCAAGTTCTGCAGCAGAACGCTTTAAAGTGCCTTCTTTAAGCCACCTCTCCATCCTGCAACAAAATATCGAAAATGGTGCTAAGACAAAAATAACAACACCTTTTAAAAGGGAGTTCTCATTTTTCAATTAAAAAAAGTTTTTTTTTCTTTTATTATCTTAATGCTATATGTGTCTAGAATAAGTACTCGGTTCCGTATAAAAGTTATAGCTTTATGTATCACTTGTATACAAGCTGTATACATCACTCGTATAAAGTTTAAGCAAATTTTTCCCAAAATGATGTTTCTGAAATCGATAACAAGAATTTCTCAGACGCTAATTGATCAATCTAGATCTAGATCTTTTTGTATTATGTTTGTAAACGTGTACACCAGTGGGCAAACTAGGATCTTTGATTAAAATGCTATATTTCAGTTTTAATTCCACTTTTCCTAATCTAAAAAGGTCGTTTTTTCAAATTTTTCTATAATTTCTAATTTTTTGAAAAGATCCTATTTTACTCAACAGAAGTAATCTACTACCGTTTGGTATCTCGTTTTTCGGGCGTCAACTTTAACGCTCTCTGCTACAGAGGCAAATTAAAACACAATTTGTTTTTGCAAAGATATGCGTAACGCATTAAAAAACAGTTTCAATGCCTTTAAAAAAAATTATTAAAAATCGTGGTGTTTTTATTCAAAAAATGAGAACTCCCCCTTAAGACCGAATAAAGTTTAAAGGTTACTTACGTTGATATTATTTTTAACAGTGAAATATTAAACACGAACAATTACAATTTCTAGGTTTTAACACAGTTTTTAGACAGTTTGGTTTTAAACAATTGGTTTTAAACAGAACCAATAAAGTTTATCAATAAACAAAATCACTTTATCAATAACTTTCAATCAGTTTATTTATCTTTCAATCACTTTATTTGAATTTTCAATGTCTTTATTTATAAGACACACATCGGCAAGTGACTATTATGCCCGGATACTCGCAGTGTAATGATCAATAAAGAATTGAGTCGGGGAATCACCGATACCGGGATTTCCCGTGATTATACCAGGGCGGCTGCTTTTAAATACCAAAAATTGTCCCGACGGCGCCGTTACAATTCGCGACGTCGGACTGTTGCATTTTGCACCGACTATCCAGATTAGCAAGTGGAATTTAGTTGTGCCGTTAAATTTTTATTACTTTTTTATGTTACTTCCTTGAATGTTATAAAAAAAGCATGTAACTTTCGCGGAACCCCTGAGTGATCTCCACGGCACCCCGGCATTCCGCGGAACACAGTTTAAGAAACGCTGTCGTATACCAATGTTCAATATTTTAGAAGATATTTAATTTTCTTTTAAAAATCCGTTTCTCTATACATTTAAAATCACAGTAACGACGAAAAATCATAATAGCTATGAAAAGAAATTAATAGAACATACTGTAGTCCTGTCAAAATACCTGGAAAAGTGTAAAGCTGTTGTTTATCTCTAATGTATTATTGATATTGTTTCGCTTATTGTTGATTTTTTTGTTCGTGTTCTTATTATTCATTTATGAGTTTTATTATAATTTCTTTTATTAAATTATTTTAGTAATCATGAATTTCTCAAAGGAAGAGCTAATTGATATGGTAAAATTGTTTGCTTGCATTACGCATTTATCGGATGCGTTATCCGCATAGATGTCAGTCGCCAATGAGAACATTTGAAAATCTCAAACACAGGTTTCATGCTAAAAGTAGTGTTAAATATAGCAAAAGATGCGTAATAAATAAACACACCGCTACATTCTTTCATTATTATTAGGTCACCGTAGGTCACCGTAGCTTTAAAATCGTTTTTTAGTTGGCGCCTTCTTTAGAGAAGAATTATTGCCGTCCCTTTGATCGATATTTGAACACATGTTTAAGAACCTTTCTAAGAGTGTTGTCTCGTAGTTTGAAATGTGCATGGTAAATTTAGTCTTTACAGGGTTGCAGTGTATAGTAGTTGTGCGGAAGCGTTCATCTTACTTTATTGTGCCCCGTGTGACTTTAATTAGTAGTTTTTACCTACTGATGATGACAACTTAGTTGTCGAAATACGTATTTAGGATACGACTAATAATTGTGGTAAAGGGGTTATATACCTTTTTTAAAACACCGCTACAGTCTAAGAAGAGTTGGAAATTCTTCTTGATGTCGAATAAAATCCGCAAATTAGTAGTAGACTATTAAGTGTCATTGCAGACACACAGTAAACCGTACAATGAAGAAGTATAAACTGCACTAATATCAAATAGAACTATATCAGGAATTATATGTCGTGGCTATGAAAATCGAATTTGTTTTTCGTAATACAATGAAAAGACAAATCAATAGTAATCCTAAAGTTATAATGTTTATACCATTTTTCTGATAAAGTTACCTTTAAAAGTAATCGCCTTGTCAATCGCCATAATATGCCTTATCATTCTACCGAATATCGACATTGGGTACGTGATGATGATGAATAACCAAAAAGTTTGGAGTTAATGTTTTGTGCAGTATTATTGATACCCAAATACAGTCGATTCCGCTTAATTTGGACACAAATGGGGAAAGTATTTCGTACCAATAATCCGGAGGTCCCAATAAATCGGAGATCATGAATAAACCAAAGAAGAACATCTCGATATGCATTGACTGGTTTACTTACAAACATATACATTTAGTATTGTGGTCTTCAATACTAAATACATACAAAATAAACAATAAATAAAAACAATAAGTACCATATATGTACATAAAAATAATATGTATGTATACTGGTATATATAATACATACTGTCGTGAGCAAAAAAAACGGGACACTGTTTCTGCGTGGGTTTAAATTGTGACTACTTAAGTGGCTATCTTTACTCATAATAGTAAGTCAGGAATTGTCAAAAATGTGTGCCTTATTGACATTTATTAAACATTTTTAAAATAAATGTAAATAAAAATTACTAAAAACGATAGAGAAAGATTATTTATTAAATTAAAATAATTATTACATTAAAATAATTAGTATTTCGTCATTCCACCATTATTATTAACTGCATCTAATCTTGTAGACATTGATGCGACAATATTTTGTACAAAATTTGTAGAAATTTGATGCCAAGCATTGTGAACAATCTCCCAAAATTCTTCCTGGGTAGAAGCTCTATCTCATTATTCCCCATATATTTTCAATGGGATTTAGATAAGGATTGTAGGGCTGGGTATCTCAAGTTTAAATTTCATTCTCTTGTAACCATTGTGTTACAAGATGAGACAGGAAATTGTGTTGTTCTTATAGCTTCCTTTAATGTTTTGAAAGGGTTGTGCCTAATCTCAGTAACTAATGTTTCGCCTTCCTGCGTATTCGAAATTTTGTTACGTACAGAAATTATTTTCCGATTTAAATTATCCTCTTCCCTTAATTTTTTTTATATATCCTTGGGCTGAACTTTTACCAATATTAAATTGAATCGATACACTTCTTAATGATTTCCCATTTTTCAAACTAGTAACAAGTATAGCTTTATCAGTTTTCGAAAGATGCGGCATTTTCAATTTTGAATTATCAACTATGATATATAATTTGACGTAGAGTTTGAAAGTTAATCAAATGTTAAAATTACAACGCTAAAACATAAAGGAAACTGACATAACGATTTTGACACTCTCTCGGTTTTTTTTTGCTCACGATAGTATATGTATGTACATATATGAACATATAAAGTATGATCAAAAAGTCTTTGGATCGCTATTGCCGCGGAATTTACGAGATATTTATAAAATTATTTATTTCAATTAGTTTTGACATTTACTTGACAACTTTCAAGTCAGCTGTTATAAAATATTCATAAACTGCAACTAATTACCATAACCTAAAATCTATTTTATTTGTGACTTATGTGTACTTCAAAGTAAAGAAGTACAGAAGTAAATAATTCTATAGATGAATAAAAAAATTAAATAGATTGTTTTTATACTTCATGGCTATCTCGATCCAAACACTTTTTGATCATACGTTACAAAGCATGTACATTATTAGGTACAGATGTAAAAAACAGCGAAAACGACGTATCAAAAATCATCTCAACAAGTAAAAATCAAGAGTAATTTGCCTTCTTTTCTTAATTGACTTACATTAACAAAATTGGAGAACGTGATAAGAGCGTATAAAAAACTTCCCTCATACCCTTTCTGCAAAACAGTTGTCTTAACTTTTCGATGCAATGCTTTTGGAAAATAAAAGTCCTGGGATTTCTTCTTCGCCGTCAGAATCAACATTTTCGGCTTCTCATAGGAGTAGTTTTTTTAAATTTCATCAATGATATCTTCATCAAGATTTTCCCTTTCGTCGCAGCAACTTAAATTTTGGTCTAAATCAGTGAATTCCTCTTGATTTTGTATTCCCGTCTCTTTCAACACAATGCCATCGTTGAAATCTTCATCCATTTTCTCGGGGCTTTCACTCAAGCTTTGCGAGTTGACTTTAAAATTGCGATAAGCAAAACAATTTTTTGTGTTCCTATTAATATCCCTCCAGCTGTCTGAAACGAAGTTTATGGCTTGCAGAATGTTGACTATATTGCTTACATCTGTAGCTGTCGAGTTTGATTCCAATAAATTTTCTTCAATTTTTTTCTAAAATAAAATATATTAGTTTAGTTCTGTACTTAATTTTTAGATTTTTAATAATGCCGATGTCCAAGAGATGAGTCAATGATGTTGTATTTGGTGGCATATTCAAGGATTATTCTTTATAGAGTGTCGGTGTATGCATGAGCAGCACAATTGTCTGGAATCTTTTCGGCCAACCTAGAAAAATTAACGACGCCATCCACGCATTCGAATTAGCATGATATTCGACGGGCAATCTCTCGAAATAAAATTCTGTAAAACGGAGGGGTTTTTTGCTTTTTCCAATAAGCAGTTTTTTCTTATGATTCCCCGTCATGTTCGTACAGCATAAGACAGTTATTCTTTCCATTATTTTCTTCGAACCTGCTAAATTGTCTTTTTTAAAACAAAGAGAACCATCTGGAGTTCCTCTATAATACAGCCCTGTCTCATGGGCGCTTAAATGTTTACCGGTGTAAATTCATTCACAATTTCGAGAAGCCTTTAGAGTTTCCACCTATCAGCAGACAAAACATCAACACTCGCTTTTTCCCGATGAACTTTTCTAAAGTTGATGTCGTGATCGCCTTAAAATTTTTATGCTTCTGGCCCTATGCAAACTCTTCGGCTTTGTATTTTAACATAGGGCCGGACACATGAACACCTCTTTTAGTAACAATGCCAAACCATTTGCTGAGCGCTTCGTCAACTTCAGCATCTTTTCCTTCTTGTTTACGTTTTCGCTGCAATCCACGCCCACTCGCACCTGCGATGGGAATTTGTTCACGGAGTTCCCTTTCATTTGCACGAATTCACGCAATCGTAGTTTTCGGTACCTTTAAATTTTCAGACAGACACCGATTCGTTGTGTTTGGATGCTCTTTTTCTTTATTTAACAGTTCGACTTTTTAAACACTTAAGTCTCTAAGGGGCATTTTGAACAAATGAGCATAAACACACTTTGTATTATGTAAATACTTGGAACAGCGCACATTAAGAAATAAGTCGACTTTTGTCCCCTCGGCTTACATTTCGCGTCTCGGAGAATTAGGGAGCTTCCCCGATTATTCGATGTTTTGTCCCGATAAAACGTTTTTTGCCTAGATAAAACGGTGAAGTATTACTTATATTTGATTCCGTTTTATTATAAATGTCCCAAAGGAGCGGTTGTTCCAACTGTTCGAGGACCCAATTAAGCGGAATCGGCTTTAGTTGTAACTTTTTTTAAGAGCATTTAGTTAGCTGGATCATGTGACCCTACCCTTTTAAACTCTTTTATGGAGTTCATCAAAGGCGAAGTTTACGAGGAAGAACCAAAACCAAGAGAGAATAGGAAAAATAGGATAAGAAATGTTGCTAGAGAAGTACCTGCCGAAGACTTCCAAAGAGAGCCAAACATAAAATATTGAAGATATGTAAACGATATAATTAACAGAAAAGATAGCTACTGAAGCACTTAATACGACTAATTATATTAAATTGAATGCAAATTTCTTTGATTTTATCGAACCATCACGAATACCCAGTACACATTAGAACGAATTCGGTACAAAAGTAAGTCATGACATACCTTGTGCAAATGCCATACCAAGTTATTTTATTTTATGCCATGGCACTCTCAAATTATAGCCACTTAAAGACGCTCATTAAAATATCACTTTTTCTCGTTAAATGTAAATACAGTCGAACCTCGATAACTCGAATTTTTGATAATTCGAATCAATGTGGTTGGAGTTAGCGTCAAGAGTGAAAAATATATGTAATTTTTACTTGATAACTCGAACTTTTATTATTCGAATATCTTGATAACTCGAACAGAATATCTGGCGCCACCTCTGATAAGTCGAATTTGCTAGAGGAATCCTCTATCTACGTGTGTTTTTAACTGTTTTAACCGCTCGTTTTATACTAGCATTTATAACATGTAGGCGATGCAGGCAGTTCAGTTTCTGCGCTACTTAAGTTCACATGCGTGCACTATTAGTTGTTAATAAGAAGTCAGAATACTGTGCCTCTTTGTTTTGTCACGTTACTTTTTTTATTGCTCTTGATATGTCATTAAAACTTACTTTGAAAACATTATCTATTGATGAAAAACTTAGGCTATGAAGTATGGTGTTCCGGCAAGTACAGTGTCTACTATTTTAAAAAATAAGCAAACAATTATCACTGCGATCGAAAGTGGTGCAAGTGGGAGTTATAAGAGACTAAAAAATCCAACGTTCGCCAATGTGGACAGAGCAGTTTTAGAATGGTTTAAATCGGCAAGGAGACAGAACTTACCTATATCTGGAGGCTTAATTAAGGAAAAAGCATTGGAATTTGGTCAAAAATTGGGACAACCAAATTTCAAGGCAAGCACGGGCTGGTTGGATAATTGGAAACGAAGGTACATAAATACATATGCATGTACATAGTGTCATGGATTTTTTCTTTCAGAAAAGAGAAAAAAGAAGAATTAAATATTGAACAGTATTTGTATAATTTGGATTTAAAATGCATTGTTGAATTTTATGTATATTTATATTTATTGTGTTTGAATTTATATTTTGACTGGCCCTGTATGTATATTATATTAGATTGATGGGTGCGGCCAGATTATGTACTATTGAGTTCGATGTATGAGATTTTCGCGGTAATTTTATTTTAGAGATACCAGTACTGGCAAACCAGATGGTCAGAGAGAATAAAAAACCTCATTTTTATTCACCTGTTTTTAAGTAATTTCGGGTTATTTGTTTTTTATGCTTTAATTTGTGCATTTTAAAATTAATTACGATTTGCACGAGTGTTTGTGATCTCGTTTCTTTTTGATAGTAAATTTAAATAATGGTATCTCTCGCGTAGTTTAGTGTTGGATGTGATTAGATCGATGTAAGTACATTGAACAATTAATTTATATAATTGCTACTACGATAATTTGCTTATGTTTGTAATGGTAGTTTAGAATTTGCATAAATTTTGATATAAATATTAGTATATGAATAATTCAAGAAAATTGTCATGTTTTTGACAATGGAGTTTTTTTTTTAGACAAGATATTCTAGATCGTTTTAAATTCAGGTTGGTTTTTTGTTGCTGGGTTTGATTTTGTCATGTCTTATTGCGCATGACTGTAAGGCTGTCACGCGTACTCGATAACTTGGTGGTTGTTGACATTTGATTTTGTTGGGGATACAGTTAGAGGTCAAACTTGACAAGTTTCTTAATTATTTATTAATTATATGTTTGCTCGAGAGTCACAGAGGGTTTTTCTGTTTGTGCGTGCCATTATCATAAAGAGTGTTTCCTCCTAAGCTACTGTTAATTTTGCCTTAGCTCCCTATACACTCGGTAAAGGGATTTTTTTTTATTTTTTATTTTTTTAATAAACGAAAATGATGAAAGTGTGAATTTTATTGACTGCTATATTGTTTTTTTTTTGCTTACACGTTTCTTGCTTGCCTGAGAGCAAGACCTGAGACTAGAAGATTCCAGCTTGGAGATTGAGCGACTGAGCAACCGGACATTCGTCGTGAACTGTACCCATGAGCTAGGCACAGTTCATTGCAATATGTGTGTATATATACATACATACATACATACATATAAAGAAAAAATGTATAAATTAGGATTTAATGTTTCTTTTTTTTCTTACATATAAGATGGGGTATGTCATAGAAAGGTTTGTGGAGAGAGTCCCGATTAAGTGATGAGGACTACGTTAAATGGAAACATGATGTTTTACCCCATTTATTAGAAGACTATCAAGCACGGGACCTATTTAATGCAGATGAGACCCGCTTGTTTTTTAAAAGCCTCCCAGACAACACCTTAACTTTTAAAAACCAGAAGTGCCATGGCGGAAATCACAGTAAACAGAGAGTTACACTGATGATTGGCGCAAATATGGATGGATCAGAAAAATTGAAATTGCTCTTGATAGGTAAACGTAATCAACCTCGCAGCTTTCGTGGTGTTAGATGGCCGCCCCTCAAATATAAAGCAAATTCAAAGGCGTGGATGACAGGAGTACTTTTTGAAGAATGGCTGTTAAAATTAGACAAACAATTTGAAAACCTCGGAAGAAAAATTATTCTTTTTACTGACAACTGCCCGGCCCATCCTAAAGACATCCAACAAAGATTAAAATTTATCAAGCTTGCTTTTTTTCCCCCGAACATGACATCAAAGTTACAACCACTTGATCAAGCAGTCATACAAAATGTGAAAACTCATTATCGCCGCAGAATTTTGAAAAAAAAATTAAAATGTTTTGAAGAAAACAAAAAATCAACATTACATTAATGGACTGTGTTGATGAAATAACCAATACATGGAATATCGATGTTATGCCGGAGACCATTTCTAATTGCTTTAAGAAAGTCGGTTTTTATCAGTATTCTGAATGGGAAAAAGAGGATGAAATTCCTTTGATTTTCGTAAGGGAACGCTTGGATGAAAGATGTGAGGAAGAAATTCAACTACAAATGGAATATGAGGCTTGGGGGAATGTCAAAAATGTACCAGATTTCACCTTTAATGATTTTATGCATATCGATGACGGATATTGTTACTTCGGAGTTTCCCACAAATGAAGATATTGTCGACTTCTACAGATCTGTAATCTGTAAAGCTCGATAATAAGGATGACAGCGACAGTGACACAATATAGGATGATTTCGTGAACGATTTGCAGCAACCACCTTCAAGCGAGTTGGTTGCAAATTCGTTGAGCGTTTTGCGTTCGTATTTAAAAGCCAATACAGTCGATTCTTTGTACAATGGTTTAAATAACATTGAAGCTTTTTTTGAAAATAAAAATAAAAAATCCCCTCGCCAGTCACAAATAACCGACTTTTCTACACAAAAATAAAAACTACGTAATACATATATTTAACGCATTTTTTTCTGAAATAAATTCATATATACATACCAAATATCTTTTATTTATACAAATATGTAATTTATTTGACAACTCGAAGTCTCGAAAATTCGAACTTCTTTTGTGGCAAGACATAGTTTCGAGTTATCGAAGTTCGACTGTATCTCGAAAACTATTGGCTCTAGCTGCTAAGTATGCTTAATAAAAAAATCTAAATTTAACCTGCAATAAAAAATTAATCTTATATACAGGCCACTCAATTTTAAAAAATGTATCTTGTATGTGCCAGGATTTACAGAACATTCAGTGTAAGTCTACACATTTTTAGAATGCGCAGCAATAATATCCCTATCAACTCCAGCATTTGAATTTTTTATTTTATTTACCATCGATGAGCAAATGTAACTATCAGATCATTGATTTACCCAATATTGTGAAACAATTGACTGGAAGAAAATAGAATCAATTTGTAAATATTAACTTGTTTTAATTTCTTAAGTGAATCTACATCAAGTAAAGGTCACATGATTTAAATATTTTTCTTCATGTCAGTGACAAATCTATTATAACGAAGACAAGATGTTAATTATTACATAAGATTGGCAAAGCTAAAATGCAAAATCATATATACATAAGGATGAGAAAGTGACACGAAATCATTTATTTCATTCAGTTTTTTTTTCCGTGAAAGTTGCTTAGGGACAGTATTAATTTAACATTGCTTCATGAATACCTATATCGCCATTTTTCATGTTAAGGGCCACCTGGTAGCAAATTAAGGACCATTGACTTACAACATAAACTTTTAACAATTTAAATATTCAATATGAAAATTTTATATGTAATCCTACAAATTGAACTTACTATACGATTCAGCTGGAAGAATATCCATTACTACTAGTAAAACTATCGCAGCTAGCTTCATAATTTAAACTTCATTTGTCCAAAAATTAACAACACTACGCCTTCGCCAATTTTATTCTATACACGACTACAACACGAGCAATTTAAATACAATGATTTAATTTAATTGTCGATTGTCCATGCTTGCTTAATGGAAATAAAATTTTTAATTGTATTTTAATAAGTTGCAGAAAGCCAGCAAATTTTTTTACTAATATTTGTGAAAAGATGATTCGATTCTCTTTTATAATTCAACATTTTCATAAAAATTTATTACAGTGTAACTGAATGGAAAACTCATTTAAGACGAGATATTATTTGTGCCGAAGCTTCTATAACAACGCAATACATACAATTCTTGTGTTATTTTGTCTAATACACACATACGGGAAATGAAATTAAATCTGTTTGTTTCTAATCCTTGTTCAATGTGATTTCGACACACCGTGTAATTCTTTTAACATAAAATTTCAGAACAAGCGATAGAGGATATTTGATTTTATATTTTTAGACCCATAAGCATAAATAAAATCATAACCAAGATATTTTCTAGTAACAAGTGGTAGCAGATATCTTAAAAAGAAGAGATACGATCAAATACAAGTGATCATAGAAAAATGATAGCAAGTGGTTTGTATAGTAATCCATAACTAAGACAATTCTTGCATAAAAAAAATATTCTTACGCAAGGAAATTTTGCCACTTTCATATAGCTTAATATATCCACGTTCCTAAAACATATTTTCTCTATTTTCTATTGACGACCATTGAAACGACATTATCATAATTATTGAAATTTTTGCTACTCAAGGATTTGTAGAAAATATTAAAAATAAGACCAAAAACAAAGACGAAAATTAAAAAAAGCGAAAAATGAAATAAATAGTCGGCTGAAGTTTGGGACTATATGGCAGGTATTGCCATCTCACATCCCAACCCAACAACCCACAACTTTGCCGACTGACAAAAAATATGCCCAGGCTTGCGTTTGTTTGTCAGTTATGATGATTTATGAACGTATACATCTGAATTGATGCTTTGATTGCATGGTTAAATATCAAAATAGATAATTTCTTTCTAATCGCCCTCAACTGATAATATAATCTTCTTTGAATAAATATTATTGAATATATTTTTGGACGTTGCTTGCACTGGTTCATATTGCTTGCACCACGAACTTCTTCAAATGATATTCTTGAGAAAAGCAATTTCTCATGGCTTGGAACAAATCGTTCCCAAAATGCCCTTTTTTTTCGTTATAGTTCATATGATAATTGTACAGGCTAATGGGTTGCGTTAAGTGAATTTTTTCTAGTTAATGTACACCCAACAAATACGTAGCCAAGTTGTTTTAAATTCTTTTTATTGCATATATGAAATATTTGGGTTCTTTAGTGTCTCAGTTTCTAATAGGAATTAAACGCCAGAAAGTCAACAAACTGCAACAACTAAACTCAAAGATAGTTCCGCTCGTTTTATGAACGACGTAATGGCCAATTTGGGCGAACTATTGAGTGAACCTTCAGTCCCCGTACACGATAGTAGATAACTCATCGTTCAAGGTCTGACTGATTGGAGTAAGTACATTGAGCAGCATTTCGGCTTGTGCTCTTCCATTTAATGGACAATTTTACGCAAATATCTTTACCTATATCTTTACGGGATGGAACTTGATTACGTGGACCGAGATAAAGTTAATTTTTGGTTGAATGGCTATGGCAACTAGCATACGAAGTGAAGAGAATGCACTGGGGACTTTTCAGATGCCGTTATAACCAGATAAATTTTCAGTTTGGTGTGTTCTACGGGCTAGAGTTATCGAGCTGTACTTCTTTAGAAATTAGGGGTCAATGTGTTGCATTCACTGGCAATCGTTATAGGGCCACGATAACGAATTATTACATTCGGCGATTGCGTAGCATGAATGTTGATATGGTTTCGACAGAACGGCGCTATGTACCATACAGCGCGTGACGCAATCAATCTACTGAGGGAAACGTACGGCGTTATCATTTTGAGAAATGGACCTGCCAACTGACCACCAATATCGCATGATTTGGCGCAAATGAATTGTTATCTTTGGGAATACATCACGTTCTTAGCCTGTGCCGACAAACAATTTTACGTGATTTGGAAATCAATGTTCGCCGTATTATTACCCAAATACACAGGTCCGGACGCTCGAAAAAGGAGCCAAAAATACGGCCTTCTTGTTAAATCGACGCAATTAAAATATAATTTATATAACAACATAATATGAAACATACTTGAGTAGGTAACACCTACCAATTTTGTATAATACAAAAGTATTTTTAATAATATATAATATTATTAAAAATGGGGTATCTTCGTATCTCGTATCTTCTCCAAAGACGTAGATACGTATTTCACATTTCTACATCCGGCTAGTTGTGCGGTTATTATACAGACAGCGCTGAATATTCCTTCACGCTCTGTCTTAATAATATCTGCGAGATAGCAATGTAGTTATGTTTTGTTGAATGTGTCTCTTCTCCAACAGGGGCGTATTGATAATCATGTAGAAATGTGAAATACGTATCTACGTCTTTGGAGAAGATACACTCAAAAATACATATGAACTTGTATTGTGTTCTTCATATTCCATTTTTAATAATATTATATATTATTAAAAATACTTTTGTATTATACAAAATTGGTAGGTGTTACCTACTCAAGTATGTTTCAAATTATGTTGTTATATACGTATTCGGTTCATGCCGACAAGTAGTGAAGACACTGTGATATTAGTGGGGCCTTAAGTGCCTGGAGGATCGGCATGTGATATTAGTGCCGTTTGTGCACGTTCGTGGCAGGACGCCACGTGATGTTAGCCTGGTCCTGAGGGCTACATCGTTGAGCCTTCACGCAGATATCGTTGTCCCGATAAATGATACACAAAGTTCGGGTAACATATAATTTAATACATAACACTTATAAATTGGATAACAATTATTTACATTCTTACTAACTAGTATGTAGACTGAATGTGAATGTGCAAATGTGAATCGGTGAATGTCTGTCCCTTGCATTACTCTCGTTATATATACAACAGATGATCCTCGTACTACTTAGGGAATATAATACAAACCCTGACATGCAGTTTGTGTTTGCAAACAACTCGCGTTAGCGAGGACGTATTTGTAACACACGTTACACTTGCATTACGGGAACGAGGCTGTGACCTCATTGAGAATGTTTGCATACACACAACTGCATTGCGTTATTACAACACGATAATACAGTTTTTTATAGATACGGTGGTTACCGACTATAAAAAACACCCGGCTAGTTCTGCGGTTATTATACAAACAGCGCTGAATATTCCTTCACGCTCTGTCTTAATAATATCTGCGAGATAGCAAGGTAGTTATGTTTTGTTGAATGTGTCTCTTCTCCAACAGGGGCGTATTGATAATCATGTAGAAATGTGAAATACGTATCTACGTCTTTGGAGAAGATACATTCAAAAATACATATGAACTTGTATTGTGTTCTTCACACCCCATTTTTAATAATATTATATATTATTAAAAATACTTTTGTATTATATAATTTATACTTGTAACGAGTACGTGTGCTCCTCTATAAAAATATGGAATACCACAAACCATGAGATTAGATTACATCAGGTCAATTGTTTGAAATTTTAGTCTTGGTCATTAACGTCTTATATACACCTGAGCTGAAATCTTTCTGTACTTTTGTATTTCTTTCAATAGAACATCGTTTCGCAACCTGGTGCTCACGAAATAGCCAAAACAATAATGAAAAATCATACTATGAGAAAAAAGCAGTTATTATAATCATTTTACTTAAAATAAGTACACATATAAAAAAACAAAGGTGGTTGCATTTATTCTTGATTTAAAAGTTTCTCCATACATGGATCTACGTTAGAAACACACAAAAGCAAATTGCTTTCGAGTGATAAGAGACGATTCCCGTATTTAGTTCTTAGCCCAACCATATAAAAGCTCTTTTCACAGAGATAAGACGTGTGGCGAAAGGGATATTAATATTTTTTTCAATGCTTCTGTTAGTAAATTTCCATATTCATTTCAAAGAGCAAGTTAAAACCTATTTAAATGTTCAGATGTAAATTGTAGTTGTAGCGTTTTGTCGCCAGCCATTTGATGAGATGGCCGTGAATCTCAACTGGTAACTTAGCGGCGGCAACAACGTTGTCACTGAACGGATTCAGTAATCCGCTTCAGTAATTCAGTAACAATCGTAATATGATCAGTACACTCTCACTCTTAAAGAAGTATCGTTTTACATTCTGTCCGAGAAAGAAAATTTGCTTTCGATAAACAATTTATTTTGTTTACTTCATTCATTACAGTCTATACAAACAGTCAGTATTTCAAAGACACTTCAATTACTCCTTGAAATTTGACTATAGCTTCTGGTTGTTACGTAAGAATTTCTTAGGCTGTAGGTAAATTAACATTTTGTACCTGCTTTAAGGGATATCCAACAATGTAATTATTAATTAAGAATATACACCGAGCAACTATAAATAATACTGGCCAACAAAAATTAATTTTTTTAATTTTTCTTTAGAAAGTATGTACAATTTGCGTTTCTTTTATAGTTCTACCAATAGTAATAACTAGAGCTGGGGATGTTTGCGGTGTGCCAGGATAGTATTCAGTTAAACGCACGAATATAATGACCTTGTTTCGATCGGTGATGCATGCGTGATTTTATTGCTTTACATGCATTCGCTATTTATATCACTTAGGTATGTCAGTTATGTGTACTGTATATAAATAACACACTTACCTTATTTACGATTATTATAGCATAGCGCCAAGTGGATAAGACTTGCAGTAAGTTTGTAGCATTAGATACGTTTCCATATTTGTAGCGGTGAGCGATGTACGCCGTGATGAATAAATTTTTTAATATTTTGAGAAAGACCGCTCGACATCTACGGATGTAACACACGCACAATTAAAATAATCTTTATAGATAGAAACCGAATCTACACTTGCACCATTACTAATTTGTTTTAATCTGGTAAAATCAAAATCATTATTTATCACACTCTCGAACTTTTCTATTACATTAACATTTTTGTTGTCATTTACTGCGCATAGCTGGGCGTGTACATCGTCCAGTATTTGCATTGACTCCGCTAACGATAATGCAGTATTTTGAAATTTCTCGATTGCGTTAAACAATCCTATATGATTGTTATAAATAGTTTGTAAATCTGCATCAAGGGAAGGGTTTTGAAAGAGTCTCTGGCTTTCCTTAATGGCTACAGCTTCGGCAGGATTGAATTGTAGAACCACAGATTTTATTTGTTGGAAATACTTGGCATAATAAAATGCCGCCTTTAACCAACTTCCCCAACGTGTAAGGATTGGCTCTGGTGGTTCGGGAATACCAGGGCACCGACTGTGAAACTCTCGAATTCGTTTGGGAGATTTTAGAAACACTTTTTTTGTGGTTGCTATTAATGCATCCACCTCTGGATAACATTGCCGAATATTTTGTGCCACAAGGTGTAAAGCATGAACTTTACATGTCACATGCAAAAGTCTCTCACAATCTGCTTTAAGAGAACGGCCTATAGAACGCATTGTCGCAGCACCATCGCTCATAAACATCAGGAGTTGATTAGCTGAAACTTGAAATTTTTGTAGCGTATCGAGCACTACCTTCGTAATTACTTCGCTAGTGCACTTTTCCAATCTTTTGCTGGCTAATAAAATGGGAAATGTTGATTTGACAGGATCTAGTACACGCACTATAATATTCACAATAGAATGTTTTTTTCGATCTGTCGTTTCGTCGACACATACCCATAACTGTTTATCATTTACTACTGCTTTCATTCTGTTTTCAATGTCCTCACGCACAATTGGTAAATAGGTGAGTAACGTTCTCCGTGACGGTAGCTTTATGTTGGAGTAACATTGTCAAAAAATCGAAACTGAATTGCGTTTTAGACAGCACATTATTTTTTTGTCTTTGTGGTGTACACTTTCAACATGTCTTTTACAGTCGTATTTGTCCCAGCAAAGTAACTGTTTATCGCATAATTTACAAACCACTTTTGCTCCATTATAATACAAATCGGGAAAGTCTCGGATAAATTTCTTCACGTCGTTATACAATGGGCGCTTTCTTGGCTTGGGCACGTCCGTCATACTTATTAAATAGAGCTCAAGACAACACACGATCACGTTGCCAGTTCACGACTAACTAAAGTGTTTCGCTGCATCGTGTTTATACGCTGGTGGGGATGCACTACATACGGTCCTGCCGTACCGCAAGCATCCTCAGCTCTAGTAATAACGACAAATTTATTCTAGCAAGTCAGGTTACCGAAAAAAAAAAATTTAAGTAAATGAAATAATATAAATTAGGTATATGTATATCGTTTGTTCATTTGAAAAGTCAATCTAGGTTGCTTTGAAATTTTATATATATTTGTATGTGTTTGTTGTTCCGTAAACGTAAATCCAAATGACATTTGATAATGTCAATCACAAATATCAGTTAGTGCATAAAATAATCGTGCGTCGATTCTGGTTTAAATAAATTGCTTCTCAGTTTTAGAATGGCTTTCACTTTAGAACATAAAATTTTTTTAGTCCAGGCTTATTTTCGATGTGGTAATAAATACCTATTATTTGTTATTTAGTTGTATGTATGAAATTGTCAAAATATACGACTTCGTAGGTTAAGTAGTAAATTTTAATTTACGGCATACTTCAAAATGTTCTCAGTAAATCACATGCTACAAGATTGACTTTTCAAATGAACACTTGTTACATTATATGTATCGTCCTGTGTGGTATCGTCCTGTTTAAAATGTATTTCTTTTTACTTTTCCTTTATACTGTTCCTCAGCACTTTCTGATATCAATGTACATCAATAATCAGCAAGCACTTCCCTGTTACACTTGCCCTGATTCTGTAACATCTTATACTTGACTCGAAATATCTATGAGTCTTGGTAGTGGCAAGGCTTCCGAAATGAGGCTCGATGTCCTCTGGTCCTCGTTAGAATTTCATCTCCGAGGCTGGCTCATTAGAGGCCGGCTTTATTGGTGTAATAAATAATACACACGGAAACAATATAAAATAACATTAAATAAGTACAATATCTTTACATGCTACGGTATTCGCAAGTATTAGCCTGTTCGCGTTCTGTTCTGTCCCCAGTATATATATATATATATATATATATACTATATATATATATATATATATACTATATATACATATATATACTATATATATATATATATATACTATATATATATATATATATACTATATATACATATATATACTATATATATATATATACTATATATATATATATATATATATATACTATATATATAGTACATTTCTTTGTATTTTTGTCAAATGAGATCGTGGAGGACATAAATAGGACTCAGAAGTCCCTCTTGTACTATAACTATGCTTGAGTTCATATAGCAAAAAAATCAGAATAATACATTTTGACAAACAATGCGCACTGCAAAATGTATACCGCGGGTAGGGTAAGTATTTTTTTATCCCTAAAAGTGTTCCTACAAGTATCCCGTTGATGTTAAATATAGATCTAATACATGCCTTTTGAATTTCGAAAATTCGTCCCACACCAACTGAATTTCCCCAAAAGATAACACCATATGCAAGTCTAGAATGCACGTAGGCATAATATGCACTCACCGCGGCATCAGCACTAACACTACGCGAAACCACTCCCAGAGCGTAACAAAAACCACTCAATTTAACTGCCAGCCGTTCGACGTACGCCTTCCACGATAGTTGGGAATCCAAGGTCCATCCCAAGAAATCGGTCTCCTCGCCAAAAGCAAGTTGCACATCTCTGTATTCGATATCAATTTCCATTCTTTTGGCACCAAATCTTATTAGATTCGTTTTACTTACATTCATTTTTAAATTGTTTCTTGTAAACCAATTCTCAAAGCATGACAAGTGCATCGTTAACAATTCAGCAGCATTTTCTTCTGTTTTTGCTTTTACTACTGATGAATAGTCACCGGCAAGTTGTATAGTTGGGCATGTAGCTACTGCTGGCAGGTCATTTACATATAAAAGGAACAATAATGGACCTAAAATTGATCCCTGTGGTACGCCATAATGAACATTGCATCAATGATATTATAAAAGGCTTGTCTGGATATGTCTGCTTTCTAGGCTCATTAAATAAAACTAACTGTAATTAAAACACACTATATTAATAAAAGAACACACTAAATAACTCTTAAAACTATTACAATAGTGAAAATATTTATATTTATTTTATCACAATATTTATTTATAACTAGAATGTTAACACGGCGGTAAGTTGCTGGTCAAATGAATGGTCTTCCTCTATTTTGAGTTCTTATATAGGTCTATACACCTTCGAGAATAATTCGGAACTTCTAGACTTTTCCGGGCGACAGCTGGTATGTTCGGCGCATGATGCCATCGCCAAACCGTCGCCTGACGTATTACGGATAACTCGCATCTTTAATTGATTCATATTTCTTATAAAGTAATAATTCTTAAGAAGCAAGAAGCAAGCGGGCGATAGCTGGTATGTTCGGCGCAAGATGTCAAATATATATATATATATATATATATATATATACTGGGGACAGAACAGAACGCGAACAGGCTAATACTTGCGAATACCGTAGCATGTAAAGATATTGTACTTATTTAATGTTATTTTATATTGTTTCCGTGTATATATATATATATATATATATATATATATATATATATATATAATGCCTTAACCTACTTACTTAATATTACACATAAAATATTAACCTAGTTACTTAATTAAACAAAAATGCAACAATTAACTAGCACGCAATTAATTATGACGTGTTTCGTCAAACAAGTAATACATTGACTATATAGAAATGCATGTCATACTTTAGTTATTCCAGAGATATTGGACGAGTAGCAGTGGCAGACTAGCATAACTAGTATTTTTCTTATTTTTGTTGGAAAATTCGAATGTTCTCGTGCAGCAAAAGTAGCAATTAGGTCTTGTAAATGACATAGTACTTTTCTTACCGTTAGACCAGCCTCTCAGAGTAACCGCACAGCGTGCGTGGCAAACGCTGGCAACCCATGTCTTGATGTTGAACGGTTAAATCAAAATAGTTAAAATAAAACTTTTATGAAACGTGCAATATTCTGATAATGTTGGTGGATAGCGAATTCTCCACATACATAATAGAAACTGAACAATAGTTCTTGTTGTATCTTTCTTATACAAAAGTAACTTTGAGATTTTGTAAAATTTAATGGGCTTTTTAAAACAATCCTGATGTGATGGAGCAAATTTTAAATCAGATTCAGAATCAGCATGACAAAAGACATTGGTGCATAAGAAAACCAAACTGTGTTGACCAATATTATTTTCAATTCTGTTGAGATATGTAGTGAAGGTATCATCTATGAACAACGCCATTCATTGAATAATAATCCAGGGGAATAACTAGAATCAGTACATTTAGCAATCGTTTATTAAAAATATTAGCATTATCTATATAATAGTTAATTGTATTGATTAACCAAAAGCCTAAACATAAGAAGCAAAATTAAGTCTTCCCGTGTGTGCAATTTTATTCACCTAAAACCATCTTCGCTGACCAAAATAACCACCATCACTACGTTTTTTAGTGAGGTAAGGTTTTGATTTACGTCTTTTGTTACAATTTCTCTTTGTACAGGACCATTCCGCTGAGGTTCCTCCCAACGAAATACAAACGCAGGTATTACACTCAACAATCAAAGTATCTCCAGCACTGCATTCTATAAACAAAAATACGATATTGTTAGAAATATTTTAGAGTTTTGCAAAGATGAAGGAATCATAAATAATTTTGTTTATCACATAAGTATTATTTGTAAATTTCACCTTGGATACGGTTACCATAAACACGGTAATAGCGCCCGTGGGTGTTGTATCCAGGCGATATGGCTCATAACGCCCGGTAATTTATTCACAGTTTGAATGTTGTGTGTGTATAAATAAGGCCCGTGAAGAAAGGATATACATTTTACAGAACTAATAATTTTAGTTTTTAACAAAGTCTACAAAAAGAAGCAAAAGTTTGGCACTCTCTAATTATACAAAAATGTTTTAAATATGTCTATACGTTATATGCACGTATAAAGCTTTTGTTTCATTATGAAACAGATATGTAAATAAATTTACATATCTGTAACTGTATACTTGGACAATACCTCGTATTTCGGCATTTACTTCTGCTTAATACATATGTTTCTGCCATTTTATAGGCGTCGTCAGCTAAGCTACTGAAGCAAATTATACAAATGATACAAATCTTAATGGGCGGTTCGGCTTAATGTCATATACAGATACAGATTTTATTTATTAAGATTTGTATCATTTGTATAATTTGCTTCAGTAGCTTAGCTGACGACGCCTATAAAATGGCAGAAACATATGTATTAAGCAGAAGTAAATGCCGAAATACGAGGTATTGTCCAAGTATACAGTTACAGATATGTAAATTTATTTACATATCTGTTTCATAATGAAACAAAAGCTTTATACGTGCATATAACGTATAGACATATTTAAAACATTTTTGTATATCTACCGCCACCTGGCGCGTTTTAGGACTACCTGTATTCCTTTCGGTTCGTATGAGCATAGCTTGTCAATCGAAAGATCGCTTTCTTTGGTATAGTCTGTTTCGTCCGTAAGATGTCACTCGTAAATAAGTGCCACCTTATAGAATGAAACTTGCTATATCTGTTGGGCGGTTCGGCTTAATGTCATATACAGATACAGATTTTATTTATTAAGATTTGTATCATTTGTATAATTTGCTTCAGTAGCTTAGCTGACGACGCCTATAAAATGGCAGAAACATATGTATTAAGCAGAAGTAAATGCCGAAATACGAGGTATTGTCCAAGTATACAGTTACAGATATGTAAATTTATTTACATATCTGTTTCATAATGAAACTCTCTAATTAAATTAAGAGTATCTAAACATGAACAACTTGAAAATATCAATGTCAACAACTGTCAACTCATACAACTTTCATTTAACCATGGCATACATCAAGGAGAAATATATTTATACGTAGATAGGTTAAATCGTTGATTCAATGAATCATATTAGAAGTGTAACGACCGTCAACGACATGACAGTAGACAAAAATTTTTGTAATTTGAATTAAGAAATTTATTTTTCGCGAAAAATAAAATCTTGTATGAACCACAGGCGTTATGCTAATTCCCCTCGGTCGACATTCATCCCTCGTGCTAGAGCACCTCGAATTGACGTCGACCTCAGAGCAATATAATACCCATAATGCCCTTGGTGCATAAATAACTGGTATTATTTGGTTTGATAAAATGTTTCCTATTACCTGATGGTCTTGACGATTCCGAAGTATTATCGGTAGCTCGTCTTTATTATTAGAATTCTAGCAGGTGTTTACCGGGTTTACCATACCGCCATTTCTTAGTAATTGGTAATTTTGATAGTTCATATTTGGTAGTTCTGGAGTAAAGACGTGTCAAATTTATTGTGTTGTTTATAGAATATTTATGAATATTCTCAAAGTGTTTTAATTCTTAAAACATTTTATGCAAATTAATAATCGATTTCTGTAACGATGAAAAAGTTACGTGTACCTTTTTGGAGAAATTACCGGCCAACAAAACGCACTATTTATCGTGTAGTGAATGATTTCGAAGAAAGATGGACTGTAGCTGATAGGTTCAAGTGTGGATCACAACTTACTGCAAAATTGCCAGATAAAACTGCTGCTGTTCAAGAAAGTGTTCAAAACAATCCATCAACCTCAATTCGATACCGTGCTTAGGAACTTGGCTTACAAAGAACAACTATGGCCACAATTATGAACAACGATTTGAAATAGTTTCCATTTAAAATTAAATTAACACACACAAGACCATTTACGCGGCCGTATATATGCCAATAGGATGTCATAGCTCGTTTTCGACAACCATGATTTTCATGAAAAACTCATAATGAACGACGAGGTGCATTACCATTTGAATGAATATGTGAATAAACAGAATAGTCGGTTCTGAGCAATGGAAAACCTACTAATTATTCACGAGTCGCCTTTACATACATTAAAAGTAACAGTCTAGTGAGCAGTTTAGTCAGAGGGAATCATTGGACCTTACTTTTTCGAAAATAAAAACGGCTTAATGGTAACTGTCACTGGCGAACGATAACGTGACTTAACTCAATTGACACCAGAACTGCATACAGTATAGGGGTTAATTAACATGTGGTTTCAGCAAGACGGTGGAAATGGCTGGATGTAAATTGGGCACTAACCTAACTGAAATTTTAATCTCGTTGGTAATTCGGGCACTAGCTAAAAATGTACTCGCGGAGGGTCTATGTAAACTGGGCACCGTATAAAGCAAACAAACCAATAATATAGAAATAGTGTATGTATTTCAAGTTGAAGTACAGCAAAAAGATAGAAAATAAAAAATATGTACTCATATGAAAACAATAATAAAAGCATATACTTAATTATATAAAAACTATAATAAAAAAATAGTGTATTTGAAGTCATACTGATGAATAAAATATACACTTCACAAAGTGTAATCGTGATATTGTTCCATTATTTAGTTGTTCACACAGTTCATTTAGAGTTCTTAATTTTTGTTTTGCGCGTGTGTCTTTAACTCTTGCTGGTGTGTGTTCACTTTGAATTTTAACATAAGTGTCTATTTGAAATTCCTTAAGCTTTTCGATAAAAATATAAATAGATGGATGTGTTGAATAAAATGACTCATTTAGTTTGGAATGAAACGCTTCGCATGATATACACTTCACAAAGTGTAATCGTGATATTGTTCCATTATTTAGTTGTTCACACAGTTCATTTAGAGTTCTTAATTTTTGTTTTGCGCGTGTGTCTTTAACTCTTGCTGGTGTGTGTTCACTTTGAATTTTAACATAAGTGTCTATTTGAAATTCCTTAAGCTTTTCGATAAAAATATAAATAGATGGATGTGTCGAATAAAATGACTCATTTAGTTTGGAATGAAACGCTTCGCATGATATACACTTCACAAAGTGTAATCGTGATATTGTTCCATTATTTAGTTGTTCACACAGTTCATTTAGAGTTCTTAATTTTTGTTTTGCGCGTGTGTCTTTAACTCTTGCTGGTGTATGTACACTTTGAATTTTAACATAAGTGTCTATTTGAAATTCCTTAAGCTTTTCGATAAAAATATAAATAGATGGATGTGTTGAATAAAATGACTCATTTAGTTTGGAATGAAACGCTTCGCATGCGTTTGTGGTGTTAGTGATCGATGGAGTTGCAGTAGCCCACATATGTGGAGGCAAAGGAGCATCGTCTTCTATGTATGTCTCCAATAAATAATCGGCGTATTCGTCAGCCTGTGCATGAGCAGGTTTTTCGGCAAACAAATCTAAGGCGAAACAATCGCCTACTTCGTCAGGATTCAAATACGTTAATCCAAATGTATATCGCAGCCATTTTCCTACTTCGGAATCTGTGTTCCTAAATTCTGCTGTTAAACCCAAACTTAGGATTTTCCTGAACCACGATTGGTGCAAATGGAAACGACAACCATAGATTTGTGCTGATGGCCATATAGCGCGAACCGCTGTGTGAATGCTTTTCTCAAAATCTACAAAAACTTCAGCTGGTCGTAATATTCTAGAGTGACGTCGAAAGATTTCTTTTGTTAGCATTTCAAATAATGTTGCATACGTTTCACTGCGTTTATCAGGCAACAAACAAAACATCAATGGAATATAATGTCCATTATTAAGTCCGTGGATTGTAAATAATTGTAAAAAATATTTTGTACAATACGAAAATGTACCGTCCATGTACACTTTACGCATTCCACATAAACTTTTAACATTCGTTTCACAAGAAAACACTATGATATTTCTCACTGGACAGTTTATAAAAACGAAACTTTCATCCTTGCTTGTTTTAACATTAGCAGCTTCTACTATATCATGGACTTCTGTCTTATTTTGTGGTAACGGCCCAGGAAGAAATTTTCTCCTTGCATTGTACAAATTTCTTCGGATATAAGTGAAATCTGTTATCGTAATTGTTTCCGGCAGTTCCTTAGCTAGTTCACGACGAATAATTTTCGCTGGTTTTTCGGAAATATCATCAACGGCTTTACGTTTACACGCATTTGAAATCACTTTTCAGTTTAATTTACTCTGATTCTGTTCATGATTATGTTCTAGCTGGCTTCTGCTCACTAAATTTTCTGCACCAAGCGTAAACACTTTTGCGGGACAATTTAAGGATTTTTTGTACAACGCCAAAACACTTCGCCACTCTTCAACACTTTCTGTTTTGAAAAGGTGTACTTGTTAACCACTAGCAAACATTTTCCGTTGTTACTGTCCACGAAAGAGACCTCCATAATTCTTAACAGTGTGCAACAAAACTCGAGACTGAGAAGCGGATCTAATTTCTTACTTTAAGCAAACGCCGCAAACAAGATAGAAATAACTAAATACACAAACTAAATGTTTCCTTATATATAGAATATATTATAGCATAATACAATAGGGGCCCGCCCTCAATAGATATACAAATAAAAATACATTTGAAATAATCTATTTGGTCATTAGGAAATTCCTTAATTTATTAACGTCTAATTTCTTACTTTAAGCTTATATATAGAATATATTATAGCATAATAGAGGCCCGCCCACAATAGATGTACAAATAAAAATACATTTGAAATAATCTATTTGGTCATTAGGAAATTCCTTAATTTATTAACGTCTAATTTCTTACTTTAAGCTTTAAAGCGATCATTACCCGAACGGTACTGGTGCCTAGATTACCTTTAGGATTAAGCAATCCTTTTTGCAGGGCAGGTAAATCCATATACTTGGTGACCAGTTTACATCCGCCCCATATCGCAGTCAGAATTACTTTGGAATTACAGCGAGACGTCTATCCACAACAAGTTAACTCAAAAAATGATGATGTTGAATGGCCTACATAGTCGTCGAATTTAACTGCCACGGACATTTTTTGTGGGGATATTTGAAAAGCAAACTTTACGCAAAAAAAAGAAACCTCCTGAGCAACTCAAACAAAATATTCGAGATGAAATTAGTGCAATACCGGTTGAAATGTGTCAAAATGCAATGAAATATGTGCTCGAAGAGGCCACGTTTGTGAAGTTACCAGAGGCGGATATTTATCTCACATTGAATTCCATACATAATTGCTAACATTTAATAAATCATTTATCAGCACTAGATCCATTCCCTTTCATTTAAACAAAAGTTATGATCAAACAAAGTAGTACACATTCCCGGCAGGATCAGTATAGTGTAACGGGTAAACTCCATGTAGTAATTATTTCAACGTAACACAAATCTGCCAATCCTAATAGTTCATTCACGTTTGCAAAATATAGTTCATGTGGAATAATTGATTTGAGTGTGTCTACCTGTATCTACTGATATTACGAACTTGTGCGAAATTAAGTTGTTTAGTTGTGAAGGAGCTGTTGACGCAACCAGTCTGGAGTAGGGAAAAGTGTGGCTACTCAAAACGTTTAGCAATATTAAACTTGTCTCGTCTTGCAATTAATAACGATACCTCGATACGTATTAACAAATTACAACCATGTTAGCTAGCGAACAATAGATGTAGAATACACATTTACACGTTACATTTAGATCTTGCGGAGTCGTCAGCTAAAGTTACTAAAATGCATCTTAGAATTGCCTGACAAGTAAATGAAAATTCCAGTAATATGAATAATGGTGTTTCACTACAATACAAATTGCATATACTATTTCAACGTTATGGCTACAATGACTTGTTATGAACCGCATTAGGGACTAAACTTAATGAACTACCTAATCAAGATATCCACTTATAAAATGCAAATGAACAATAACTCAAAACTATACATACCCTGTAAGCCCATACACAAATTTCTTAAAATATAAAATACAATCTAAATAACTATGTCTTTATAACCTTTATTCTTAATTATTTAATGCGATTTCTATTACTAAAGAAATAGCATGGATACAATCGGCGAAAAATGGATAACGACGACAATGAATATATTCCTGCCATGAAACTTCACCATTAAGAAAGATGGAAATATCGAAGTAGCTTCCCAAGAAGATCAGTTCCCTTTAACAATGACATACAGACCGGAATAAAAGATGAACAGAGATCTACGCAATAATCTGAATTAATTAATAAATTGGTATCAAATCATAAATGTAGATCCCACCTAGGGCTACTTTAATACAGTTAGAATCTGACTAAGGAATTTAATAATATACAGGTTATAGATACCTTATCCAACTCGAACATTCTATGGAAAAAGTTTGATAAAATTTAACCACCGATATTATCGATTTCCCAAACACCGTTAACATGAATTGTATCTTAACGAAAAAACTGCAGTATTCAAGCATGTTAGAGAAGCTAAGTCTCAACCCTACACGATGGTACGAGATATCTTTTTCGTGTTTAATATAGTCATAAAATCAAACAGTGGATCGACTCAAAATGAACTTTATTGCATTTCAAAATATTCTCTACAAAAATTAATACACTTCTGCATTTGGTCAAACGAATTGTTAAAGCAGTTATTCCAGTTGTCAGTTGGGACAGTAAAAATTGCCGGTTTGAAGGTACATATCTACTGCTTGTCCTCCGGCGACTGAAATGGTCGGCCACGTATTCCATTCTTTATCTTCGAAAGGTAAAAAAATAATTGTTGGGCTTAGGTCGGTACTGTACGGAAGGTGATCTAATAATTTAATATTATTTCTCGGAGCACGACGATTATTTCTGGCAAACAAAGCGTTATGTACCAACTCGTATTAACCGTTCTTTGATCATGCAAACGAATTGTAGCTACATGACCAGATTTAGAGACAAACGTAGCGACGATCTTTTTCAACACACATCGCGACCGGATAAGTTATGTCGGATTCTCTTCATCTTCAAACACTAAAAACAGCGGACTGACGTTTAATT
Organism: Melolontha melolontha; assembly: GCA_935421215.2. Lineage (NCBI taxonomy): Eukaryota > Metazoa > Arthropoda > Insecta > Coleoptera > Scarabaeidae > Melolontha > Melolontha melolontha. Next base: position 76,440,880 of record OW285237.1, on the reverse strand, counting down.
TCGGATACATAGCAATAAATCTACTTGAACCGACTTTTGCCTTCGGTTAAAAGATGCGGAATCCAACGGAAGAATAACTTTCTCACACTCAATTCATCATGTAGGATCGTTTGAATTAAGGTCTATTAAACACCCATGGATGTCCCAATTGCACGATATGTCAAATGTCTATCCTCTTTAATCAGGGGGCGCACAGCATCGATGTCTTCTGGGTGATTGCTGTTCTTCGCACACCTGTCCTCGGATTGTCGCTGATACTGGTACGGCCATGTTCGAATTCACAATACTAACACAGGACATTGTTATTGAGTTCCTCTCTCAAAGTTGTAAAAAACTATACCACGAAAATTTTCTAGACTCAATTCCATTTTTCGGCCAACTTATAAACTCTTAAAATTTAAAATAACTAAATCACTTGCCATATATTGATGAAACTTTAGATTTAGATTGACAAAAGATTGAGACTCATTTTGACATCTTACTGGCGCCCTCCATGAGGATATATGCAAGACTAAAGAGACATCCCTCGCAATACTACTACATAATTGTAGATGTAGGTTTACGCGGTCGTTCTCTAGATGTAGATCTCGGTTTCCGGGTTGGAACCGCGTCGAGTTAGGCGTAATTGCCAACGTTTCGTCCACTGTTTCACGGGACATCTTCAGGGCTGTACGTAGATGTTCGTCGTTTCGCAGTAGCTTGAAGAATGCTATGACAGAGACCGGTACAACTTATATAGGGGGGACCGGGTCAGATGGTGGCCTGCTATTGGCTGGGGACAATGAGCCAATGGCATGCGTCGTATGGGCGATCACCACGCCCATACGACGCATTGGCTCAGAAATTAAAATATTCGGACAGTGCGAACTTAATGTTTGAAACAGAATACAATGTGCAAAAAAAGATTAAGATTGATAATAATAATCGAGAGACGGAATACCAACAGTTTGGTGGAATGACCCATAAAAAAAAGAGTTAGGCTTCGTCATTAACAGAAAAATCATACCAAGAGAGAAATAATAGAACCAGTAAGACTTCCTTAAATAAAACAAGGAAGAAGAATCAAAGAGCTGACCTACATTAATAAAATAAATAGTGCAGATGTTCTATAAGTACTTATAAAATACGAAATACATTTTTATTTGTTCATTTTGTAATTCAAGTTGTGTAAAGGAGTATTAATATTAATTAGCAATACTTTCTCAACGTTTTTGTACAAATTTGTCCGCTTTGAATGAAATACATCCTTGTGAATAGAAAGTGTCCTTTCTACATCGCAATTGGCTATAGGTGCATACTGGATATATTCCTATATTTCAGCATATTTAGCAGTTAGATTTTGAGGCATTGTCCACATACACAATTACCGCAATGTTATTAAATCTGGATTTCTATTAAAAACTGCGTTTAACTTTTGCCGAAGGTCACATCCTAAGTCACTTGGAAAATTTTTTCAATTTATTAATACCAACATATAAAGTTTAAAGGTTAATCCATAATTTAATTTGAGATTTTGATTTTCAAAATAAGTGATTAATTTTGGCAAATTTCCAAAGTGTTCCTGAAGAATGTACAACTGATTTTTTAAATTTAGAATTTGTATTAGTTCCTTGCACTCAGAAATACTTCGAGCATCGTCATTTAAACATAACGAAATTTTGTAAACTATCGAAATTCTCATCAAAACTAGTAGCTTCCAACCATGTGCCCCATCTCGTTATTACTGGAAAGGGAGACAGTGACAAAGATAGATGGAAGTTTTCCCCCGTAAAGGGCTACTCTTAATTGTGCTTTTCTGAAAACTTTTTTAAAACAGAATACAAGCCTATCAACTTCCGAAAAGGTCTCTCTAATATATTCACAGATTCTGTGGAGAGCATGTGATACATAAGTAATATGCAGCATATTAAGATATGTTTCCTTATTTTAATATATATGCAGCGCTGTCACTGACAAATAAAAGTGTTTTTTCTTTGTACCTGTTATCCGAATGAAGCATTTGGTACATATTTTCGTAAATGGTTTTAGCTACTGTTTCTGCATCAACTGTATTTATAACTTTTCTTGCTATTACATATGCGTTATATAGAATAGTTGTCAAACAGCGTCATAATATATCGACAGTTTCGAGCTTTCATGTAGCCCTTAGGAACATGATAAATGTGTAAAGTGGATTCATCTGAAACATTTCGACCAGTATATTTTTGGAGAAATGTTTTGAAGGTGGAATTGTTAAGTTTATTTAATGGAATATTTGCCGTCATTAAAGTTTCACAGAATTCTTCATTAAAATTGTCACATGCAAACTAGTCTAATTTCTGTGTGCGCTTGCGATGCTAAGTGACGTTTTATTTTAACAGACTTTGGAATTAATTTCGGAATCACTGGCAATGGACATACAATCAGTATGACCCTTAATCCAACTCTCCATTGTTTCATGATGCCAATCTCGACGTTGTTCCGTATCATATCTGAAAAAGTAACTTAAAAAATGTTCTAGATCTAAATAAATGAAAATTAAATATGTATGTGCGTAAGTTATTGAAATTAAACGAAATTCACTGGACACAGCTAAAACAATGAAAAAAAAAAACTAACTCACCGTACTTTATATATCTTACGAAATATAAACTAATAAATAAAATAAATTTAAAAACTCATCACGCTTCCATCTACGCCCATGAAGAAAGGAATTTAACTGTAAAATTGAAATAATTGCCTCACAATTCAACGACAAAAAACATATGTGTGGTTAACCGAATGAATAGTGCTATTCAATAACTGCATGTTGTACTTAGCGACTATTTGTACAAATTACTTTCGGTGCCTTAAAAAATCATATTAGCTATGGAAAAGAAAATAATTGAAAAATAACAAATTTGATCAACTACATTCTTGATATCTAAAAGCATGGTATCGTTTCAACTATCCTCTAAACTACCTCTAAAATTTAGTATATAATATTCATATTTCAAATATTTTTAAAATACCTGGAACCTTGCATTTCCAAAATTGATGGGAGCCCCTATGCAGGCATTCGCAAAATTTTTCTTTAATATTTTTTACATCTCCCTTGGTACATTCTGAAAAACCAGATTATTTTAATCCGGCGATACTAAAAGGCAATTTCCATAAATAATTAACTTACCACAATCGCAATATACAAAAACAGCCGTTAATATAATTAGTATATTCAAAAACTTCTTCATTTCGACTATTATGACTATTACAAATGTATGCTTAAAAAATCAATAACAGGTCGTAATTGTTCATTTCAATAAAATTTTATTATTTATTGTTTGGCATTATTTACGCTTCAGTTGTGATTGAAGTACATACTTATAATTTTCACTAGCAATTCTATCTTCATTATTATTTAATGACTTCCTTTGAAATTAAAATACGAGGTAAACCTAACATTTTCTCCGCCTGACATAGGAAATACGAAGTTTTTAAAACCTTAATAATAGAAAAATCTGATATTTGGCCGTCAAACTGTTGCATTAAGATTATTTGCAACTTAATAACATCATAAAAATGACGTCTTCCATGTTTTTTCTTAAATAAAACAATAAATAACAGTCACAAAAAGAAATCATATGCGCACTATACACGGTGGATGTTCAACATCTTGAAAGCCACACAATTTAATTGCAGCCCGTGAAACTGCGGCAGTATGAACGGGAGCATTATCATAAGTAGAGTTCGGATTTAATGTAAAAAAAAACATTTAATTATTACGAATATCACCCCAATATTGTGGATATATCCATTCTACACTGAAATAATGCGATTAAAGGTATAAAAATATTTTGCATAAAATTAAGCTTTAGTTACTATTTTAGCTTCTGTGCACAAAGCGAATATTTTTTACATTTTGAACATAAAATGGCATATTTTTTATCCATTTATTAGTTTCGAACGTTAAAAAAAAATTGAGAAAGCACCTCTACCTCCTGAAACGGTAATTACCCCCGATGGGGAACGTGGTTAGACGCAGCAATATTCCACGCCTATAACTAAAATCATATAAAAAACTTTTTGCTTAGATGGTTCTGATTCAGCTGAATCAATTATTAAATCCAAAAGTTTACTCGAAAAACGCGAGATTCTAGATCAGTTGACGTATATTAATTAAAGCCCGTTATAGTTTTTTAAGTGAATTAATTCGAGAATTAGAGACTGACCAAATATCTTTATTAGAGCCAATTTCTATTCTAGAACATTGTGAAAATTAATGAAAAATGTTCCATTTCGAACTGGTGTTGCAACAAAGAATGATGGTTTTCAACAGATAACGGAAATATCAAAGATTTTATCAATATCGTTAAGTTCGACTATCTATTAAAGATAATAATTTACATCTATATACATTTATATAGTCGTTGATAAAAATATTTTTTCTATTTTGCGTTCGAAATGAACTCATGAACTCAATATTATTTAATTTGTCATTAGTGTCATTACTTACAAAGCCAAAATTTATGAAAAAAAACACAAAATGTCAAATTAGTGGTCGCTTTTATGTAACCGCGACCGTACATTTGACAGATATGATATATGTTCGTATTTTACACAAACAATATGTTGTATACAATTGACAACAACATATATATGTTTTTATGTCACTCATGTTTATATTTTTAAATGAAATATCAAGTAATGTTAACGAAAATTAATAAATAATATGTAATATAATATACTTCGCGGATAGCAAGATTTAAATTTGAAAATGTCAAGTATCAATGTGACCAACTGCATGCTTTATATAAAAATTAAACTCTGAACTTTCAAATTAAATAATTCCAATTTAAGCAATTTATTAATGTAAAAAACGCAAAATAGAAAAAATAGTATAAAAAACTCGTTTCATAAGGCCTTTTGCCGCACTCGCTCTTTAGAAAACTCGCCGCTATCGCGGCTCGTTTTCTAAACTGATCTCGGGCGGCAAAATGGTGCCTTATGAAACTTGTTTTTTAATATACTATTTTCTATTTTGCGTTCGAAATGAACTCATTATGAAACCCAAAACAGTATCGAAATGAGCTTCATTTCGATACGCTTTTATCATTTTTCAATGTTGGCGTTGTTCGAACACAGAAATAAATATCATTGCTGTCATTTGATCTTAAGAATTTATGTACATTTAACAGATATGATATATGTTCGTATTTTACACAAACAACGTATGTTGTATACAATTGACAACAACATATATATGTTTCTATGTCACTCATGTTTATATTTTTAAATGAAGTATCAAGTAATGTTAACGAAAATTAATAAATAATATGTAATATAATATACTTGGCGGATAGCAAGATTTAAATTTGAAAATGTCAAGTATCAATGTGACCAACTGCATGCTTTACATAAAAATAAATCTCTTAACTTTCAAATTAAATAATTCCAATTTATTAATGTAAAAAACGCAAAATAGAAAAAATAGTATAAAAAACTCGTTTCATAAGGCCTTTTGCCGCACTCGCTCTTTAGAAAACTCGCCGCTATCGCGGCTCGTTTTCTAAACTGATCTCGTGCGGCAAAATGATGCCGTATGTATGTATTATATTAGTGATTATTAGTTAACAATGAGACTCGTAATTCCCGCAGGCAATAATGAAATGCGACCGTTCTTATTGGCGTAATGCAGGGAATAATGATAACGTTATGCCTCATTATTCCCTGTATTCCGCCAATAAAATATAGTCTTACCAGCGTTACAATAGTAACTACAAACAAGCCCGAATATTCTAATTGTCAAACGAACGAGGTAAACAATATAAATTACAATAATATCAAACAAATTACAGATTCTAATTCTAACCAATAAATATTTATAATTGTAGCCATTTTAATATTTATATAAATGTGTGGCAAGAGGCTTGGGATTCTAGTGGCTGGGACAGGTGGACCCGTAGACTTATAGTTAACATCAGAAAGTGGATAGATAGACCGTATGGGGATGTGGACTATTTTCTCACACAGGCGCTGACAGGACATGGTTGCTTTAACAAATACCTGTTCGACAAAAAACGAGCGACTTCCCACTCTTGAAACTATTGCCGGGAGATAGACGATGTAGAAAATACTCTTTTCAAATGTTCCAGATGGGAAGATATAAGAATAAATTTCGACGAAACGACGAACTGGTGCTTCAACCCAGAAAACTGATTCGTGTTCTGGTGGAGTCTCAGCGGGGCTGGAAACAGGCTTACAGAACGGTGAGACGAATAATTGAGAATTATAAGTAATTGACAATCGAAAGCGCTTTGAGACAACCTGGGCTTTGAAGTATGCGAAAGTGGTCACGAAGCCAAGGCGTAGACGAAAGCGTTTTTTTTAGCGTTTTTTTTATACTGAAGCTGAACAACCATGCACAAGACTCCTGCACTACCAAGGAAAGGGAGAACAAGTACCTGGTGTCCATAAAGGATTTTCCCCCAGCTAAAAAAAATATATAAATAAAAACTAATTTTCTATTATAAAATCGTTAGATTATTTAATTTTTTTTTGTAATCCTCAGACAAGCGCAGCCATTTTACTAACTGTCAAAACGTCAAGCGCCATATCGATATTATAGTACATATAATGTTTGCATTTCTTTTACTAATTTTCAGTTAGTTGTAGATATAGTAGTGTATACTAACTCGCAAAGACGACTATTATTCCCTCGAGCTCCCTCGCCGCTTCGCGGCTTCGTTAAAAAATTCAGCTCTCGGGAATAATAATCGTTGTTATTGACTCGTTCTATAAACTACTATTAAACGGTCGATAGAAGCCATATTTTAGTAACGAAAATCTATAAAAACAATTATTAGTTGGTACAATAACAAGTTAAGTAGATATCATTGCCAAAGTGAATAGTTATTAATAATAACGGTACATACAATTCCATGAAGTGCATAAAAATGCCTAAATGGTGAAAATTAAGCATATATTCGACATATCTTTGGGAAGAACGTGACATATTTATGCGCATATTTAAAGCATTTCTTGTGCATAAAAATCCGAACTTTAATCGTATGTAACATAAGGACTTGACTATTTTCCTGATGGTTTCGTCACGAATAGTGTCTCTCAATTTATGGAACAAATAAGTACAAATATGTGCTTTTAACAATAGTATTCCGATCCTTAAAGTAAATCACTAAAATGCTCGTATCATCGCAAAATATTGTGACCATAATTTTTCTAGTCGATTGAATGACTCTTGCTTTTATGGAATGAAGGTCATCTGCTCACGACCATCCTATCTCATTTTTCTAGGGAATCATAATACAGAAACATTATTTCACCTTCAGAGACAAAAGAATCTAAAATCGGTTAAGAGTCTTCTCCCCTCAGGTTTAAAAGCGATTGAGCACGTTAAACACGACGCTTAGGAGTAAAAAGAAGCTATAACACAGCTTCCGCTTTAAATTTTATTTAATTTCAAATAATGAATTTAAAAATCACATGTGTCTTGTGTAACTTGTGTACAAAATTTACAAAACATTTGCAAAATTCTTAATTTTACTTCTATTATCTGCCAGTTTGTGCTGGCGACCATTGATTTTATCTAAAAATGAACAAAATCGAATATAAAGTCTTATAAAGTTTGCATCAATAATTTATCAAAGATCTTTCATAAACCTTATATCGATATTTACACACGTTGTATATGCAATAATACCCTATATAATACACAAGTATTTACCTATTGGCGAAAATTTCACTGGATAAAGCTTTATAAAAAAATTTATCTATTAAGATTTGTCCACACTGTATATGCAGAGATATGTTACTTATATAAAAAATGTATTGTTCAATAAATTTTAGTGATGATAATTACAGAAATTATAATATCTAAATTACTTCTAAATAAATTTTATGTTTCCACACAGTATATGCAGAAATAAATCTTACACAATGATTTTAATAAAATTGACTATAAAATTAGTTATAATTTTACCACTACGGAAAAAAAACAAAATGGCAAATTTATCTTAGCTAAAGTGAATGACACTAAATATTTTTAATATATATCAGAAAAAAATCTCAATAATTAATACAAATTTTTATGATTCCGTGTGTCGCTGAAGATTGATAGTATCGTCACGGACTACTACCTTTCTTATGGCGTCTGCAGAGAAGAAGGAACAAAATGGAAGTCTACCTCATGTCCAGCATACGTTGTTTGACTTAATTTTGGGGGTTAAAACGCCCATACCAACTTGCTTGCAGTATTATATAGGAAGAGAAAAAAATATAAGAATAATGAAATACTCGAACTAATTACTGGAAACAAATCTCATCTAAATAACAATAAAATCTACCAAATATATTCTCGAAGATACTACCTCGTATAAAACGTGTTCGTAGTTACCACATGGCCGATGTTTCGCATGACAAAGAACTTACATCTTCATTTATCCGTGTAGTTACACAAGAAAATAACTATAATAATATATATCGTTACTTACTATACCCCAAGTTAGAAATGCAAACCCGCATTTGCGAACGGTATCCCTGTATATTCAAACTTATAAGATGATTCTTTATCATCATGGAACAACCACTTAGGCTTTAAAACAAGAGCACAATAAATGAGATCAAAGCCCACTTCATGTCCAGTTTTATATGAAGCTGGATGTACGTCACTATAGAAAAAAAACATATTTGAAAGAGTATTTCAATTATCCCACAGTTAATTAATTTCCAACAAGAAATCGATCATAAAGGAAGGTCAATAATCCACTTCCAAGTCGCTAAGCATTAATTAGCTCGTACAAAACCACAAACGAATACTAATAAAAGGTCGCTGTATGTCTCTCGAACATTAGTACTAGTTCACCAATAAATAAATAATAGATGATTCTGTAGGCCTACATATCGTATTTTAACAAAATTAAATGCCTAATCAATTTTAATAAAATTATATCTTCAAAAATTCCGATAAAATACCAAGTTCCTATAAAAGCAATGTCAATGAAAATAAAACCAACTGCCTTACGATATTTAAGAGAGAGGTTTAAGTTAAAATAGGAACTATTAACTCACAATAGTAAGTATATAACAAAGTTAATTACTAGGGATCAAACAGTACAATAAATATAATTAAATTTTGGGTATTATACAGTCGAAGAGTAGTTATAATTATAGCACACCTAGTGTTATCCAAAAATAACGAACGAACAAATTGCAGAATAAGGTAAACTGATTTTAAAGCAACTAAAGTAGTACGATAATTAGTAAATATTATATACCTGAACTAAATTGTACGAGGGTCAAATTTGAAGTATTACAACTAATAAAGAACCTGTTCTTGCTGATTGTAGCTATGAAGAAATTGAACACACACCTTACGATGCAGATTTAGCACCCAGTGACTGCTTTATGTTTCCGAATATCAATAAAACCTTAGAGAGGGAAAATTTAGGTATAATAACGAACTTATAGCCGCTGAAGAGAACCATTTTTCGTAGAAATGAAAAGAATATTTTTATGATGGAATAAAAATGTTATTGAAATGGCGTAATACTTGTATTCAGAAAGCAATAAATCCATATTTTTAAATAAATTTTTGATGATGCTCTAGTCTTTCGTTTTTATGCTTAATCCGAGAAGTAGTCCTGTCAAGCGGAAATTGCGCTTACCTAGAAATTCTTTTTTATCATAAGCAATACCCTAGATTTATATCAGCCTGAAGGTGAGATTCTTTTAGTAATAATTATGTAATAGAGAATATTCTTCTAGAAAAAAAACCCAGGCTCGTGATCAAAATCCACCTCCTGATTACTGAACCAAAACTCCATTGTAAGCAATTCAACTCTTGGCGATATATTGTACTTTATTCATGCTTAAAGCATTTTAAAGCATATTAAAAGTCATTAGCTGGCTGATCTAAATTTTTATGTACAGTAATTAAACGATTAGAATTTAAAATTTTAATATGTGTAATATTTCAAAGAGATACTACTCAAAACCCTTCTGAGTGAGGATCGGAGGATCTTTACGAAATATTGAATCCTTCTATTCCTCACTTTTATACAATTGAGTCTACTCCTTAAATTGTTTTTATCTAATAGAAAGAAATCACATGCTTCTGAATGTAGTTTTATTGTGTAAAATCCTAGAACATCTGACATTTTTACAAACAATATATAATGCTTGGCAACTAGAAAGGGATTCAAATTGAGTTTTATGTAATATTAGCTAAACCACGCAATGCTTTGCTATTGCTAGATCTGAGTATATGTATCATATATACAGAATTATTCTGAATAAATATCATTAATTTAATTATTAGATTATACTACTTAAGTATTTGCCAATTTTGTTATTTTTAATTAAAAAAAAGATATGCGAAAAAAATAATAGAAACAGATAATGCTGATGTGTGCCGAACATATATCCCGTGTCGCTTGCAGATATGCAGACCAATTTGCTTAAATACAGTTTGTTTACAATGAATAGGTACATACACAAGTAAGTTCTGAATATACGATTATCCCGATTTAGTAGGGTCATCGTACTCTCGATACAACAGCTGAGTATTTCATGCGGTCCCAAAACGGTTTAATTAATCAAAAATTAAATTAAAGAGCGGACTCGTTACGTAAGTCATTTCTTTTTAAATATTAATTTAGTTTTAAACATTTTACTAAAACTAAATTCTCTGACAATCAGAAAAATACCCACGTAATACAATTAGAATATTCTAATTTCCTGTTTTACTGGCACTGTTTAGCTTCGAAGAATCTCTATGTTTGATATGCACTACACTATCCTACAGTTGCATCCCATAGGTCCAGACAGGTTTGAAATTGACTTTATAGATAAGCAGTTCGTTCTTCAATGATAATTGAGATCTTTTTCATAGGAGCCAGTAGAATCTATTAAATTGTAAATTAGGTTGCTCGTGTTTATTAAAGATGTGTGTTCTATAAATCAAATGAATACCTAAATACTTTGCATTGTGGTAGAGATTTGTTATTTAATTGAATCAGGGCATGTTGTGTATCTGGTGGTAGACATGGTACATGGTTTGATTTGTTTCGGTTGGTTTATGCCATTTCTTAAGCACTGATTGTATGTCTATGTTTTCGTGCAAATTTTGGGAGACTTTTGTAGGATCACTATGAGACGACAAAAGTATAGATTAGACTAACAAAATTGACAGTTTTATATCAATTATTAGTCAATTAAAATTAGATATTTGCATATTACGGAACTTCGATATAAGTATTATCTCGTGGTGTCATTTCCATTAAAATAGTGATACTGCCACTATTGATACTGTATCATTAGGAACATAACTTCTATTTTAAAACTTGTAGGGACAATGCGGATCATTTAATAAACAAAAACGTTAATTGGTCCGGTAGTTAATTTATTATATTAATAAGCTTTATGAAAATGAATCGAAGTTGTCTTTGGCAAATTAATATTCAAATAAATCTATTTGCACCACACTCAAGAAAACGTACCAGTATTCCACCAACCTAAGCAAATCGCCGTAACAAATAGACGCAAGCCGTAGACACAAATATTAGAAAACGACATTTTAACTCGAAAACACCGGCAAGTCATTAAACCACAAAACAAATATATAACGTCGGCCGCATTACCGACGTACATGAAGAGGATGTTCGACGTCAAAATGTGACACAAAGTAAAGACTTAAAGGGCCATAATCTCCGCCAACTTCACCAGGTATATGTAAAACAGCCAACCAACTCCACATAATGAACCCGAGCATCAAAATTCAATTTTTCTCTCGGAGCTGATGGATATAATTAAGGAAATAAACATAGAAAATTTAAATACGAAACGTGTGTGCGTCACAATAGATCTGGAAAACTGACACTGAAATAGGCTTTCCAAACATTTCAACCGACTAGACTTCTGAAGGTATATTTCATAGACAACTATATGTATACCTACACCGTGTACTGGCCGAAAAAAGAAAAATCAATGTCTCATGCAAATAATTCGAGAACTAATCGCTACTTTTACACAACTTTACATTTATTAAAAACTAGATCTTCTGTATTTAAAATAATAATTTTGTAATGTTAACGGTCTGTAAGGAATATCTTGTCAAAGTTGTGAAGTGATGTGTTACGAACAAGTTTTTTTTTCATTAAATCACTATTGTTAGATGACTAAATGTAATAAGTAGGTCTTTGCTTTGCCGAGATTATTGTTGGCGCAATACTGTACAAAAGCTACATTATCTCAAGAACCCAGGTGTATGTACATATATTGGATAATTACAACATACTAAAACAATCAGCGTATTTTTCATAAAACAAGATAGTTATACGTAAAATGTCGTCGTTACAAGATAGTCATCTACATATACAGTTAATATATTCAAACGGCAGCTCGTTGTCTTTGTGTTTGCCACCCTCAACGCGGTAGCTTTCATTGTTAAAGCATATTAAACAGTTGTGGTCACCAAACTGCCAGTTGTCTTTTGCTTTCTTAAGCTTGGTAATTTTTTCGATTTCCATTTTAAGAACTGATTTTTCGTACACTATAAGAGTAATATGTGTAAACTTTACATCTTTTTCGTTTGCATATACATTATACATAACAAATTTAGCTAGATAAGAAAGACTAAATCCAAATAGATTTAATCGCCAATAAAAAAAAGTAGGATTAACGGCCTATGTCTTGCGGATATCCATTTATTATTAGAAGTAATTATTGAAGCATACCTTTGCACAATTTCGACAAAACTTGTTGGTGTGTCTAGGATATAGAGATTACACATAAGCCTTATATCCCGTTCTCCCTTTACATATTACATATAAGTATAATGCATTGATTTTACTTCTTTTAGCTTTACACATAGAGATAAAAGTATGGTAGCATAGTAGGCAACCAGTTATACATGAGAGTGGCATTTTTCCAATTGTCATATATTTCTGATTTTTCATTCATACTTAAATCTTAAATTAAATAATTCATTTAATTGAAAAATAAAATAAAATAAAACCCATCGCATGTTAACAGAACACTTAAGCCAAACATCCTGAGCTATGTAGAAGAACGGTCCGTTAGGATCACTTCTAAATGTAGCCAGGCATTTTGGAGTATCGTACAGTTCCGTGTTAAAACCCTGAATGAATTCAAATGCAAGCCATACAAGATATCAAACCATCAAGAACTTCTCGACGAAGATAAAGTAAAACGAACTGATTTTTGTTAATATAATCTTTAATTTGTTAAATAAAAACAAAGAAATTTTAAATAAAATAATTTTCACTGGTAAATCAAACAGTTTCGTAATAGATTTAAACAGTTTCATGTACATTCTGCCTAGCACATTGTTTTAAGGGTTTCACCTCCATTCCTGTTACCTAAAAGAAAATCCAAATAAAAAATGAAATTACCCTTCTTTTTTTAAACTTACCTTCCAAAATAAAAGAGAATCTACGTCCTGATTTGAATTTGGCCCTTCGAGGTATTGCCTTTTAGTTATTATTACATCAGCTGTAATAATTTATTTTACTTTCTCTTATTCTTTCTTGCAAAAATCCAAATAATGAAAGTAACTTTTGATGTGGACTAATGTCTGTTTCGATTACAGGCATTTCTTCTATATTTTCGGGATCTATTTTTTTCATAATATAAAACATATCTTGTTCTAGCAAAGAAGTAGTCCCGATAGGACTTTCAGTATTACGAAAACCTTCCCGAAACCTATCTTACGAACCTTAGGAAAATATCCTTGCTTAAACAGATTCCAAAAGTTTGTTGCATAATATCTTCCCTTCCTCAATCTTTAATTCCAGTAGTGATAAGCTGTCAGATAATTGTACAGTTCAAATGTTATTGGGATTATTAAATAAATAGTAACATATTTATTACCCACAACAATTTCCCACTACTGCTTTTTAAGATAAATTTCTCCATTTTATAAAACCACTTCTTGGTAAGATACCACGAGGTGTTATTTTTTTTATCGTGTTATTTAAATGCCGCCAATACGTGGGTTACCTTCGGTATTAGAAGTATCATGTAATAATGCGAGAACGTTCTACAATTTAAAAAAATGGTAAAATCTATTTGTATTTAGTATCTTAGATATATTAAAACCTTAAAGAAATACTATCCATCTTCCTAGAATTTGTTAAAAAGATTTAAAATGGTCCTCGCACAAAGTATACACCTGTTGGGATAATTAACTGTTTTAGATAAATTATGTACTTTGCAGTAAAATGTATTTAATTTAAGCATTAAGTATGAATGAAGAATCAGAAATATTTGACAATTGGAAAAATTTCACTGATGGTTGCATACTATGCCGCCATACATTTATCGCTATGTGTAAAGCGAAAAGAAAAATCAATGCATTATACCTATGTGTAATGAGAAAAGAAGAACCCGATATATACACTAATTCATACATACGAGATGCTGCCCGGATTTTTCCCGAATGTGAAGAAAAACACAATAAATTGTTCTTACAACTTATTCACTACCATCCCCTTCAGAGTACTCTCCCTACGCATAAATACACCGATACCAGTGACTCGTCCGTGACTGCAAGCACATCTAGAAATCCTCGCGTATTAACGTGTTCAACAGTGCCTGCGATTCGGTCTGGATCCCCTCAATCGTCTCAAAACCGCACCCCTTGAACTACAGTTTCAACTTCAGAAGCAGGAGGAACACACAAGGGGCAAGACTGGAAAGTAGGGTAATACTGTGGCCTTTGTTGAAGCTAAAAACGTATGGGTTGGTGCATTGTGATGGTGTAAAATCCAAAAATTGCTGCGCCACTTAGCAAGAGGCTTCCGTCGCATGTTTTCTTTTAGTTGCTGAAGAACATCACAATAAAATCGTCCATTCACTCTTTCACCGCGTGGGAATAATTCTTTGTATTCGATGCCATCAGCGTCAAAAAAGCAAATCAACATCGACTTGACGTTCCATGGAACTAGCCGTGCTTTCTTCGGTAGTAATGACGATGACATCTTCCACAAACCCACGTACACCCACGATTCTGTAATCAATGGCGTCAAAGCCGCGTATGAAACCGGCGTAAATTACATGAAACTGTCTGCAACTGCCGCTATGGTGCTAACATCTTGAGCGGAGCAGGCCAAATTGACCGCCCGTTTACCAAACCATAAGATCTGATATTTGCATATGAGCATTATAAGATTCGCCTAAAAGTTTTTTAATTAATACACGTTCCAATAAGATAGTAATCGAAAATTCACAGTAATTAGAAAATTTTATTTGCACTAATTACGAAACAAGAAGCCATGCCTTGTAAGGATTTTTTTTATTAGTCTGTTTTTGTTGTCGGATGTATTAACTTTGTGTTAGCATTTACTCTAAAATGGCCCGTTTTTATTCGAGCAACGAGTTAATTGATTAATTATAACTTCATGGGTAGCGAAGAACAAAATACGATTCATCCTGACGCAAGGAAAATTTTCACATCCATCCAAAAAATAATTTTTGGAGTACATATGAAATTCTGGATTGGAAGTTAACAAATTTTAATACAATTTTCTTCTTTCAACATCTAACGCAATTTATAAATGAGATAACAAAACTAAGTTTCATCCAAAACAGAAGAGTGAATCTTTGAATTCAGGCTATTTCCAAAACACAGCCCTAAAAAGTTGGTCTACTGACCCTGTGGACGTTAGCTAAGACAGGACTTAATCCACGACCATGCACTTTATACGAGTAGCATGGAAATAGAGTTTTTAATACAAGAATTCTTATATGATTGAATGATATGTTCATATCAAAAGCTTTTTCAAGGCCAATAAAACAGAAGCAAATTTAAGTATTTGTACAGCTCACTGATGATGTTCGGGCAAAATAGATTTAATTTTGTATTTTTAGTTTCATTTAGATATAGGTATATTTATGTTAATGTATTTAATCCTAGTTTTAAATTGTAAATACTATATAATGTATATAGAAAAGGTCCTGGAGTTCGGATATATTTAATATTGTCAATTACCTTAGGCCTGGTCAGGTATTACATTTTTTTATTCATTGTCTTGTTTTCTACAGTCATAAAAACTATCTATTTTATTACAGGCACAACCCTCTGGTTAACCCATCCATTTAGTAGTCGTAAATGTATTTGTAGAATAGAATAGGTTTGACTGACATATTTACTGTTATAGATAAAGTATTATTATAATGGATTAAATAGTTTTGGTTCGATGCGATTCCGCGAACTATTGTTATCTCTAACGCACTTCCTGTATATTGTATATTTATTATTTTAAGAGGTATTTTATTTTCTATAATTAAGGGTTTCCGGCGTATATTGTTTATTTTAATACATTTATGACGTTGGAAACTACAGCATATACTTTTCTTGCAAAGGTAAAAATAATTTTATGGAAATTTCCGTATACTCAATTTCATTGTTTTCTCCCTCTCTTGTAACTGGCGGGGACAAAACTTTCTTGTCGGAAAATAAGTAAATGAAGAAACAGTTCCAAACAAGATCTCTTAGAGCTGACTACAGTTCCAAGTACGATCTCTTCGAGGTAACTATAGTTCTAGCTTAGGTCTCGGTGATCTAACTAACAGTTCCTACTAAGATCTCAGTGAACTAAATAGGAGCAAATACTCAATATTCAGACCAGATACTGCATTTGTATTAAGTTAACGGAACTCCAAGATTAAATTTGTAAATATATTATTGTTATTCAAAAACTATTGCATTATTTCAACTCATACTTCGGTCGATACATACCCAACTTCCTTCAAACCAGGAGGAAAAAACAGATGAGATGTAAAATTACTGTTCTAGTAATATTACATCTGATTGTAATGATAAGTATAACCATAATGAAGATAGAAATTAAAGTAATTACGCTTTTTTGGACGATACATTCGGTAAAGGTACAATATTTGATTATATGGGCCAATGCATTATGGAAAATGGTATGACGACAAACACAGACAAGCCTAAAATAATGTATTGACATGTTATGGATAGTCTATGAACTTATTATAAACATTTTAAATTCAGAAATGGTGAAACTAAGAGAAAATCCTTCAACATAATAAAAATGGACAGGGGTTACCTTAAGATGGGACATTTTAAGATTTTAATTAGCAAAATCTTCTTTGCTTACTACTAAAACTAAGAACTACTATTAAAACGGATATGCCACAGAAGTAAAATACATTTTCTATTGTTAGGTCATAAGCCTCGTAATGTCACAATCACAACTCCAATAAACAAAATAGTGTCTACCACTAAAAGAAGAACAAACAGTTATAAATCAAAGAAGGAACCACAATATACACTAACCAGTGAACAAAGTTAACATCCGAACAGAATTTATAGACATCCTGTTTTTCCATGCCAACTGAAGGAAGATTTTCACCTAAAAAACAAATAAAATAAAACAATAATAGGCTTAAATTACTAAAGAAGGGCTCAATTTACAAAAATAGGAGGAGTAACTAAACATAATAAGAATTTATTTGAAATTTTTGAAAAAATTATAAAGATTTTTAAAATTCCAAAAATAAAGTAAATTCGATTAAGATAACATTTGCTGAAAGGGCATAAAACATAAATAACAATATTATAACATTAAAAACAACATTAATTCAAGCATTAAATGAAATTTTGGAAAAATGTAAAAATTTTGATATTTTAATTAAAATGTTTAATATAAAGATATTAATTAAAATAATTACCTGGACAGTTACAAAAAAAATTGGACTAATTTTAAATGTATGCTAATTTCATCAAATTCCAAAAAGGCATTTGAGAATTAGGAAGAAGTATTTCAAAAAACCTACTTTTGTTTATATTCAAAATGGTATAAAACCCAGACACCGAAAAAGTTAAAGGATTAATTATATTTTACAGCTCTCGTTACGTCTTCTTAAAAGGCCGTTTTTATTTATTTAGAAATTAAACATTTAGTTTATAGCTTAATAACGTTAAGCGCACTAATGAATATATTTGTGTCGTATATCTAGTTTTAACACTTCGTGTCTTTATCTTAATTCTAGTTATGCATGCTTACGTTGCATTTCATACGGTGCCTCCAATGCACAGGGACGGCTCTATAACAGATTCATTGTTTTCACACTTGAAGAATAAACAAGTACTTCGTGTTGTCAAAATTATTTTGGTTCGAAACTTTGAAAAAAAGGTGAACACAGAAATAGTGTCAATTAAGAGCGATACAAATAAAATAAAAATAACAATCAAATAAGTTAGGTACTGCCTAAATATAAATAAATACGAGAGAGAATCAGAAAAAAAGAGCCATCTGTCATCCACCAACATTAGGTCGGATAAATGCCAATTTAAAAAGAGAGATAAAAAAATATTACATTACACCTTTTCATTAGTGATGTACCGGGTACCCGCAAATTACCCGGTACCCGGCATACACGACAAAATTTTAAGTACCCGCAAATTACCCAGATCCAGCAAATATTGCCGGGTAATGGGTTCCTTATCTGAAATTTGAGAAACAGATAAGATAATAAATTACACAAAATTTATTTTAACTAGACATTTTATTAAAGAATACAAAACAAAAAATTAAATTTAATAAGAAGTCTATTTCTTCTATCTTCTTAAATAATACCCGCCTCGCTGAACATTCTTTCATTGGGTATGCTGCCAAGAGGCGCTGCTAGGTATTGTCTACCCAATTTTGATAGTGTTGGATAAATATTTGCATTTTTGCCCACCAAACCAACGGATTTTCGGTACGAGGAATGTTAGGATGTTTACGAAATTTTAAAAAATTAATCTTATCTGTTGAATTTCCCACAGTATAGGATTCTTCGTCAATGGATTTATTTTCAAGTAAAATTTCATCTATGCAAGCCCACACATCTTCATTTTTATCATGATTATTTTTTCCATGTTGTGCAGGTTCTCTTTGTTTATTATCGTTGTTTTTATCAATACTTATCGTAGAAATACTTTTCATTTCTTCTATAATCCAATTTTTAGCAATAACTTGTGTATCAGGTTTTAAAAATTTTAATTTGTCACGGGGATCTAATACAGTAACTATTACATACAACTTACTTTTTTCCACATTTTCAAATCGAACCTTTAAAGATTTTAGCATTTCTTTTTTCATGGTTACTGTTCCTTCGTCGTGTAGTTTTTTACAGAGTAAGCGCTCTAAAGCAAGTACATTTGGGATCACCATGGAAATAAGAGCTTCCTCTGAACTGTAAAATTGTTAAATAAGATAACTATATTTTCAGTTAACTTCAAATTTGCTGTCTTCTAGTTTGATATATTATGATCATCAGAAGAATATAGTGCGATGGCATCTTTTTGTTCTAATATCCTCTTGAGCATATAATACGTCGAATTCCATCTCGTGACTACGTCTTGTACTAATTTGTTTTGTGGAAACGATAATTTGGTTTGGATTTCTTTTAACTTAGTACTAGCTACTTGCGAGTTATTAAAATGGATTACTATATTGCAACACCTCTGAACTGTAAAATTGTTACAATAAGATAACTATATTTTCAATTAACTTCAAATTTGCTATCTTCTAGTTTGATATATCATGATCATCAGATGAATATAGTGCGATGGCATCTTTTTGTTCTCATATCCTCTTGAGCATATAATACGTCGAATTTCATCTCGTGACTACGTCTTGTACTAATTTGTGTTGTGGAAACGATAATTTGGTTTGGATTTCTTTTAACTTAGTACTAGCTACTTGCGAGTTATTAAAATGGGTTACATATTGCAACACTTTGCAGTTATCTCGTAAATAGATTTTTTATAATATATGCTATCATGAATTACCAATTGGATGCTATGAATAAAACATGACTCATTTCTCAAATGGGCAATATTTGATCTACCAATCATATTACGAGCTCCATCTCGCAGCAATATATCTAGTGTAGTATATACGTGTATGTGGTTTTCAGCGACTAATTTCCAGAATTGTAGCATTTCGCTTAATGAATCACTAATGGCAGTACCTGTATAGCTTCCAGGAAAATGGCGTGTAATAACGCAATGCAGTTATGTATATGCAAACA
Organism: Melolontha melolontha; assembly: GCA_935421215.2. Classification (NCBI taxonomy): domain Eukaryota; kingdom Metazoa; phylum Arthropoda; class Insecta; order Coleoptera; family Scarabaeidae; genus Melolontha; species Melolontha melolontha. The sequence goes on along the minus strand of OW285237.1, from coordinate 76,420,840 downwards.
CTCTCAATGAGGCCACAGCCTCGCTCCCGTAATACAAATGTAACGTGTTTTACAAACACGACCTCGCTTACGCGTGTTGTTTGCATACACAAACTATATATCAGGGTTTGTATTATATTCCAGAAGAAGTACAAGGATCATCTGGGATATATATAACGACAGTAATGTAAGTGAGGGACATTCAGAGTCAGATTCTTATTCAGAATCATGTCCACATTCATACTCACTTTCAGATAGACAGTTACTGTCTTAATGATAGTTAGATCATAGTAATAATGTATATAATTGTTATCCAGTTTATAAGTGTTATATATTAAATTATAATATGTTATCCGAACTTTGTGAGTATCATTCTTTACGATAAGTCGCCCTACCTGCTATCCGGTGTGGCCACCCAACGGCCCACATTACAGGCGAGCATTTAGAACCACGCACTTTTTTCTCAAATTTTTCATTAAGCCAATGTTCACTGAGCCTTATAAAGCTTTCGTTATTCTCAGAAGAGGTCCATATGTCTGATGTCAAGATCAAATTCAATTGTGATTTTTCAATATCGATTAAATCAAAAATTTTCGAACAACATTTATCGCAGGAATAATAATTTCTGAGAAATATTTTCGTGAAGGTATTTGATATCGGGGCTCTAATGTTTTCAAAAGATTAACAAATCCAACATTCTCGACTATTGCAATGGATTGGTTATCCAGTTACCAAATCGCCAATTTTATCATGGATTTTCTTTGCTTTGATGTTATTAATGTCCCATGTTATAATTTTGTCTAAACACCGTCTGTTGTTTAATGGGGCGCGAAGGTCCCGGTGTCGGAATGTCTAATTTATTTCTCTTAACATTAACAATGTCACAATCACTAAACTCAGCTGAATGTTTTAAACGTAAACGTTTCAATAACGTTGACGTTTCGTAGGATTTTGTATTTGTGGCCCCTCTAGATAAAACTGCACTGCTTTCGTTTCGTCTTCAGAAAACACTTTAAAATAACTCCAAACTGAACTCATTATTGAAAGCGTACATTCGTAAGAAATTTTAAAAAATTGTAATTCGACCCATATGCAACTGAAATTAAATGCGAACTGGGAGTATATTATATACAAAACAGCGGCAGCTCCAGTGTAAACTTAGGGGATTTCCCGGTGTTGTTTACATACGCTGCCTTTCCGTCAGATGGCGTAGGATGCACACTTTCACATAAAGTCCGAATACCCGGTTACCCGACCGGGTACGTTCCTTTTTTCTTTCTCGATACCCGATACCCGGCATTTTTTAGGACCCGGTACATCAATATTTTTCATCGACGTCAAATTATAAATATAACAAAATATAATTCAAAAACTGAATTCAAGAATAAGAAATTCAAAAAGTCGATAGAAATTTTCACATTAACATTTCTGGTTTCTCGAGAATCAACGAACCTGATTTTAAATTAACAGGTTCTAAAAACTTTAAAATTTAAAAACACCTCGTATAATTCAATACTAACGACCTAAGAGAGAAAATTAGGAAGAAGATTACGTCCACCATTCAAGAAATTCCAAATACATTTGCTATAGCAAAGGGAGACAATTAGGAAGAAGGTTTCGTCCACCTGTCAAGAAATTCCAAATACGACATTTATTATAGCATTTAGTGTTACTGTAAAATAAAGATATTTTGAAAAATACGAGTTTTCTTATGGTAAAACACATAGTAAATAACACCTTCATAATAGTATATACAATAAACAAGTTGAAGAAATATTAGATCTGTATTATTTTTTTCTCTTCATCTCAGTTAGCCATGAACTTCAAAATTTCACTTTTTATGAAATTTTTCATCAAATCAACACCATCACATTTCATATGAAAGCATACCCAATGATCAACCTCCTTGTAATACTTCCTTAACTTCAGCATGTGATCTGGTATGCAGTGTGAATGTTCAACATACACGATCATGCATTAACTTCAAATTGTCAGACTTTGCTCTATGCTTCAGGGGACACGCAACACTAGAGCGTAAGATTGTACTCTATAAAGATGCTATAAATGTAACGACATTTTCCAGTTTTGAACTCCACAGGTGCATCGTGAAAAGCATTGAGCCATCAGCGTAGCGGTTAAGGCAAGCGGACAAGGAAACAAATCTTCACTCAGATGTTCATGCAGAATAGTAAGAATTGTCGGTGCATGAATGCCCAAGCTGCTTCTGCTTCGCTATAGTTTACTGCAAGTCTGTTGGACTCGGGCATTTTTCTGAAGGCATCAAAGTTCTCCTCGGTAACGGATTAGGGGAGAGCCTCTTGATCTCGATGCATTTTCCAAGTCGAAATTTCCTCTCTGGAAAACTTTAAACCGCCTAAATACAGACGTATGATGTAGTTTATCAGTGATAAACTACAGTCGCCAGTCATCTTGGTGATAAATTATCACCAAGATGACTGGCGAGCTGTTTACACTATCATAGTTCAAGAGAAATTAACATAGACACCGAGGCGCTGGCTACAATGTTGGCTGGAACAGGGCTCAACCTATGCTGGACTTGACAGAGCATGCAACAATTGGCTGTGCCATATGGTAAAACATTTGCAGTGCCTTTTCTACTTATTGTCATCTTATTTTTTGGAATACGTTACTCTATACAATCAAATTTTCTTATTGCGAAAGGGCATATTTTGATTATATTCACTATTACTTCCTTAAAATTTAATACTTTTGTCGTCAATTATTTAATATTTTGTTTAATATTTGGTAAATGGATTTTTAAATAAACTATTTAGTAATACAGAAAATCACTTGTACTTGAAATAAAAATTCGAACGTTAGAATAATTATTTGAAAACCTGTTATACCAATAAATTTCCAATTTAAATTAAGAAAGAAATATTCTCAAAATCAAAAAAAAAGAGTAGATACTTTATAGATAAAAGAATATTGTAAGTAAAAGAATTATTAATCTCTATTCGCACGGAGATGGATTTAGCAATTAGTATACCACATCAAATAGAAAATTAATCATAGCATATTTCGATTTATATATTCCAAGCGTAAAATTTTGATTAACTCGTTAATATAGGAATTTTTGCGAAGATGACGTCCGACCACCTTGTTGCCGCTAAAGAAAGCCATTAATTTAGAAAAATTCTGTCAGGTGCTTCATTTCAAATCGACGATATAACGGCGTGGCGTGTTGAGTTTAGGAATTAATAGTTTTAAAATAATAATGACTTTTCTAAATCGACGTGATTTCTGCTAGATATTAATGACTGCGTAGAGATCTGATTAAATTTTCTAGATTGTTCTAATATAACCGTTTAACGAACCATAAAAATTTTCAGAACACACACGTTGATTTGCAAATATCGTAAATAATAGCTTAAATACTTAATATTTAGTTCTCATGTATATCTCTTGTAAAAATTGATATTCAATCTAACATTAACCACTTATTTATTTAATGTATATATTTATTACTTCCACAGGACGTCCCAACGAAACATAATCTTTGAGAGAAATACAAGGTTAGGACTAAATTCTGCAGAAAACGCACTGTTGATTACGGATTTATTGCTAAGTTTTCTTTCTTATGCCAGATTGCAGATTCATCATTGTTGTAAACACTATTAATATTTGATAAGGACACTTCTATCTAATTATCGACTTATTTCTGTTATGTTAATCTTTGGAAAGGTTTTCGAGCAGGTTCTAAACTACAACATTCCAACATTTTTGCTTGCCATCGAATCAACATTAATGGCTTCATTGGCATCAAATTTTTGTGGTATTTCTCAGAATATATATATATATATATTGTAGTGATTCAACTACATAAAAGGATGCCTAGAACAAAAATATAGAGTTAGGATATTAATTGTTAATTTTTAGAATAAGTTATTGTCAGAACTGCATTTTTCTCATGCCAAATCAATAAAGTTAATACCGCGTTTTTAATTTATCAAATATGTATAACACACTCATTGTATTGCTTGTAATCTATAACTATAATTATTTTCATTTACATATTTATGTCACCGAAGATATTTAACTTAATTGATTGGAATTATATGTCATAGTATGGACATAGCTGTACTTTATTTTTGAATCAGATAAGGCGGGAATAATCCCTAATGTAATTAAGGTATTTTACGGAGATTTAACATTCAAAATATATTTTTATAAATTGTAAAATTAAATTATCAATTTATATGAAATGTCAAAACGATTGGTAATAATAATTTTGATTTATCAATTAACGTAATTTAATACATATAAATAAACATTCAAAATAGAAAGCCTGGAAAATCAACAAAAAAAAACAGAAGAGTGTGGGTGAATAAAAAATGGATATAACGCGTCGAATTCATATAAAATTAATGAAGCTAAAATTAAGTGAAAAAAAGTAAATAAACTAGTGAATTCTCACCAAAATATATATTCTACAAGTTTCCTATCCACCAGAGATAGTTTTACGAAGTTTAACCAAACCTGGACCTGCCAAATCGCATATTAAAGAATATCCTGTTTCGAGGGGACGCTTAACCCGACTATAACGATACTAGCCTTTTCTCCTACCTTTGAACCCGTTTTTCCTGCCTATAAAGTCCTGAATTCCCATTGATCATCCTGGAGAAACCATCAACATCAATTTTGAGTATTTGTTTATATTTTATTTTACCTAACACATAACCATATTTTTTTTTACACGTAAAGAATAATCGTTCATATTTCATATGAATACTAATATTGTTAGTATTTAGTTCATTTATAGTAATATAGGAAAAATACAGTTCTTTTCCGTTCTTTTAAAGCTAAATTACCTCAACCTAGTGTTTATTTGAGTTTTTGCTATTTCAAAGAGTATATTTAACCTTAATTTATCTATATCAGATCACGTGACTTTGCATGCATTTATTATTCTGTTATATCATATATTTAAACTTACCTGTTGCATTAAAATTCAGATTAAACTTGTGATTTCAACAGTTAATCCTCTTGTTTCATTATTGTTATTTATAACGGAAGGTTTTCCACTTCGAATAACTTGTATTGAAAGTTTATACCTATATTTGATCAACGTACCGAACCTACTAATTATACATACGTTAATCGTAATCAAAATATACAAGAGCTAGCCGGTGCATTGAACAACACCAATAAAGTATTTAATAATAAGTATATCACACAAAGGAGATTAGTAAAAGTTAAGTATAAGTTGTTGTTTTTATAATATCCATGTTAAAATATATTGCACTTATGTCAACTGTATCAATGCAACGAAGCGCCATCTATATATATCATCTATAACTCCTTGCGTGTATACTAAAATAATTGGTATTTTCAATGTAATCAATTTATTTACTTTATTTTTCAAAAGAAAACCATATCTTTTGGTCCTATTATCTTAAGGACTCGTTGGAGTTGTTACAATATTGCCAGCCCAACGTGAGACTGTTCTGTTACAATATTGGCGCCGTACGTGGAAGCCTGTTTACTTGGTCTGTTACAATATATATATATATATATATATATATATATATATATATAAATATATAAATATATAAATATATATATATATATATATATATATATATATATATTGATATATTATTGGTGAGACCCCTTACGTTGTGCTAGCCAAATGATGAATAGCTGAGGAGGTGATAATAAATATAATGAAAGAGTTCAAAAATATTAATTTTAAAATTAAAAAGATGGGCGCCTTTATATAGCTCCTCAAACTGCTCTATCTGTGTTCTAAATTGCCAACTAGTCGGGTTGCATGAAACTAAATTAAAAAGCTTAATTAAATGTGAAATCTCAGGCTCTTCGTTAGTAATAAGTAGTTGCTTCCATAAAAGTAAACTATTTATGTTAAGGCTTAAAGAAATAACTCCTACAAGTAAATATAGACAAATAAAAGATTGATATGATAATAAAACTATTATGTTTATTGCTATAAAAAGAAAACTGTAATAAAATAACATGTATTGCAAAGGGTGAAATTAAAGAAACTACATATAAGAAAGACAACAAGGTGTTACTTAAGAAAATAAGGTGGTTATGTGTGTTTTAACTTATAAAAATATGGATAACAATATAAATAATCTTTTAACGATAATGGTGAGTACCTTTTAATTACTATTTCTACGTTTAAATTGGTTGTTTATAAAATTTTAATACAAGTATAGGACGTTTAGGTTAGGTAAACAAAATCGAGAATTTTATTGGTTTATAAGTTTAAAGAATTAAAAATTTTGAAAAATAAATACGTTTAATCTGTAACCTGTGATTATAATAATCCTGATGTTTATTTTGTAGAACGTACGCATCAAATGGGATGATTCTCGGCGATCGAAAAAAGTCCGATTGCTGTTCGAATTGTTGGCGGCGTGGGTGGCTGTTTCCAATGACGCTTTCGAAGATTTTCTTCGGTCTTGGTCTCTGATGCCTAATTTCTCCCTGCGTTCTTATCTAGCTGTTGGATTACAGGTATCGATGTAGATGAACGATAATCAATTCCGTAGATGTTCTGTGACTGTTTCTTGACAATATTTCTTTTTGATTTCTTGCGATTATGGTGAAATTACATCTATGACGCCTGGTTGTACGTAAATACGTTAAAAAATCGAAATTTCTTGAAGAATTTCTCTCGTCGATCGGGTTTATTTAAAGGCAGGATACTTTTAATTACTTTTTTACTAAATTAGCGATTTTAATTAATGATATATAAAAATTTCTAAGGATCGGTCAAAAAAATGCGTCTACTAGTTAATAAATTTCAAAAGATGATGCCGATAGCGCTTGTCTGTTTTACCAAACTTAGCTATCTAATGATGCCAAAAAGTCTCGATGTTTTACCTTATCAACATATTTAAATAGAAGGAATTTGACTACTTTTACTATTCATACAGATTTTAAAAATTATTTAATAAATTAACAAGTTAGGTTAATGTAAAACTTAATGTTACAAATTGAGTACTGCGCACGATAAATATTTACATTTGCGAGATGTCAATTTGTAGGCGTGGCTTACTAGCGTCGATATACATTAAAGATGCATATGAATTTGAATATGTGTTTTTCGCGCTAATATTTGAAATTTGAATGAGAAATAATAAGTAAGAAATTAAAGAAAGAAATATAAATATAGAAATTTAAGAAAATAATGTTATCGTTATTAAAATTCGTATGCACTTCGACACTACTAATACTTAATAATATCACTCACATAACCTTTTTATTACCCTTTTCTTACTTAGTATATCTTATTTTTCCCATTTCAGATGCAGCTCAATGTGTATGCCTTGCATCATTACAATATATATATATATATATATATATATATATATATATATATATAAATATATATATATATATATAAAAATAACCACATCCGTCCAGAAACGTGCATATATCGATATTTCACTGTCGTTACAGATCATCAGTACACGATATTCTAACATGGACATGATTTTATTTTTATACTTTCGTGTATATATACGAATTATATTGAATTTAATTGGAGTGAGAAATAGCAATTATTCAAATCTCCTCTCACATGTAAATATATATATATATATATATATATATATATATATAAATATATATATATATATATAAATATATATATATATATATATATATATATATATATATATATATATAAATATATATATATATATAAATATATATATATATATAAATATATATAAAGTATGTAAAGTAAATATATATAAAGTATGGACACAAGCCCGTAATAACGTTATTGTGCATTATTTGACAAAATGCAAAGATATATCGATTAACGTTTTTTATTAGCTATATTTAGATGCTACCATTTTGTTTTTTCCGTCGACCTTGAATAAGTTATGACGTCATTGATAATTTTTTAAATTTCAACCCCATTTTTTTTTGTGTATTTTGAAAGCTTTTACAATTCTTTATTCGATGATGTAAAAATTTTGGTATGTTACATTAGAAAATTTTTTGAGAAATCATTTGCGTCCATAAAGTATGGACACTAGCCCGTAATAACGTTATTGTGCATTATTTGACAAAATGCAAAGATATGTCAGTTAATGTTTTTTATTAGCTATATTTAGATGTTTTGTTTTTTCCGTCGACCTTGAATAAGTTATGACGTCATTGATAATTTTTTTAAATGTCGACCCCATTTTTTTTTATAGATTTTGAAAGCTTTTACAATTCTTTATTCGATGATTTAAACATTTTGGTGCTAGTGTTACATTAGAAAAGTCTATGCGACACAACTGGAAAATTTGGATGTTTTACGACAACGCATCATCTACGAAACCAGACTAATCACTCCCGAAATATTGCAGAATGTGCGAAATGGAATTTATCATAGCTTAGGATTTTGTCAACAAAATGAAGGAAAACATTTTGAGCATTTGTTATAAATTTGATACTGAAAATGTCAAAAATAAAATTACAACACAGTTTACTCAAAAATTTTCTAATGTAACATACCAAAATTTTAACAACATCGATTAAGAATTGTAAAAGCTTTCAAAATCCACAAAGAAAAAGTGGGGTTGACATTTAGAAAAAATATCAATGACGTCATAACTTATTCAAGGTCGACGGAAAAAATAAAATGGTAGTATCTAACTATAGCTAATAAAAAACATTAATCGACATATCTTTGCATTTTGTCAAATATTGCAAAATAACGTTACTACGGGCTTGTGTCCATACTTTATGGACACAAATGATTAAAGACGGCAGACTATGTGCCCCAGCAGTGGCGTTGCGTGGAGAGTTTAGCAGAATAACAGTGCGCTTACTTAAAAATAAATATATCGAATCCCTATACAAAACGTTAAGAAAAAACATAAATAACTTACCCAACAAGTTTACATTGTTGCAAAAAAATGCGGATGTGCGCGATGAAAAAACTGCACCATAATATATGTTTCTGTATTAGTCTCGGAAAGGTTCGTACGTAGCGACGTATATATATATATATATATATATATATATATATATATATATATATATATATATATATATATATATATACAGAGAAGGATTGTTCGACATTGAGAGATGTTAGATTTGCATAGTTAAAGCGCTCTTTGTATCTGTACAACGGATCTTCAGTATTGGTAAAAAGTTGCCCTAATTTTGTAAAATCTACATTTTTATCTAATACACTGTTAAATTTTTCACGGACACAATCACTTTTTTCATCTTCAAGGATATGCAGCACTAGTTTTACGTGGTCAATAATTGCTAATGAGTCCGATAAGGACAGCGCAGTGTTCTGTCAATTTTTCTATTGCGTCCAGTATTGGAACGTAACTGTCGTAAATAATTTTTAAATTTGCTGCAACTTGAGGATTGTTAAATTGAACCTGGCTGAGCCGTATTGCAGCTGCTTTTTTGGCATCTAGTTGTAAAATCACTGATTTATTTTTTTCAAAATGTTTATAATAATAAAATGCTGCTTCTAACCAAGTACCCCATCGTATAAGAATTGGTTGCGGCGGCTCATGTATATCAGGACACAGCGAATGAAATAGCCGAATCCGTTTCGGAGATTTAAGAAAAACCGCTTTCGTTTGTCCTATCAGTTGATCCACATCAGGATAAGTTGTACGTATAGTATTTGTTACAAGGTGTAAAGCGTGAAGCAAATATGTGACATGCAGCAGGTTTGGTTGAATCGTTTTGAGTAAGTTTGCCGTGAAACAATAACCTTGGCAGCATCGGGAACTAACATTAACACTTGCTTCGGTAAAATCTCAAATTTGGGTAGTGTTTCCATTAATACATCATATATCGCTCTGGCAGTACACCCTTGCATTCGTTTACAGGTTAGTAAATAAGGAGGAGAAGGTCCTTGCGGAGTCAGCGTCCGTACTAGAATGGCTAGGATGGACTGTTTTTTAATATCTGTAGTTTCGTCTATTGTTAACCACAGGAATTTTTTTTTACCGTATTTTTCGTACAATTTACAATTCTCTCACGCACTGACGGTACGTAATTCCGTAGCGTACTTCTTGCTGGTAATTTCAACGTAGGATTGTATTTCTTCCAAAACTGACGAAACATTGGGTGTTCCACTTTCTGCATTGGTATATTGGACGCAATTAACATCATTGTTAAATCACACACAAATTTATTATATGATCTGCGTCCACTATTATTCGATTTATGTTTGTCACTATTTATATGTCTTTGGCACTGACTTGCTTTCCAAGTTAATAAAGTTGTTTCACAAACTAAACATTTCACTACGGTACCGTCATATATTAAATCGGGAAACCGATGTAATAATTTCTTTACTACGTTAGCATGCAACCGAGTCGATGCATTGTTTCTACGCACTCCCGACATTTTCAACACGATTGTGTTAATGTATCGCTTACAACGTCTCAACAGCAACTGAATTGATCGTCGTTCGCCTCTACTCGATCCCTCCACATCACGCCACTGTTCGGGCACATAGTCTGCCGTCTTTACAAATGATTACTCAAAAATTTTCTAATTTAACATACCAAAATTTTTACATCATCGAATAAAGAATTGTAAAGGCTATCAAAATCCACAAAAAAAAAGTGGGGTTGACATTTTAAAAAATTATCAATGACGTCATAACTTATTCAAGGTCGACGGAAAAAACAAAATGGTAGCATCTAAATATGTATAGCTAACAAAAAACATTAATCGATATATCTTTGAATTTTGTCAAATAATGCACAATAACGTTATTACGGGCTTGTGTCCATACTTTATGGACACAGTGTGTATATGTATATATATATATATATGTGTTGTAACTGGATTCCGGGTTTTCTTCCGCGTTTCCATTGTTTGGTCTTTGTAAAGACCGGTGCTGGTTTCTGGACGACGTTTCGGCAAAATCACATTTGCCATCTTCAGGTCTGCGATAACTGTCTGCTTCTGCTTCTGGTTACTCGTAAACGGTTTACGAGTAACCAGAAGCAGAAGCAGACAGTTATCGCAGACCTGAAGATGGCAAATGTGATTTTGCCGAAACGTCGTCCAGAAACCAGCACCGGTCTTTACAAAGACCAAACAATGGAAACGTGGAAGAAAACCCGGAATCCAGTTACAACACATACTACTACCCGCGGAAACCTGAAAGAAAACATATATATATATATATATATATACATATATATATATACATATATATATATATATATATATATATATATATATACATATATATATATATATATATATATAGATATACATTTGAAGGTTTGCGCTAACACGGACTAATAAGTAGATATCTTATAATCTCCATATTTCCGACGACATGACCTTTTGGGATATATAAGAGTTGTCGGTCATTATCTGCTACCTTGTACCGCAAATATCGGAAAAAGTTGCTAATGAAGTAATGAACCGTATTAGGAGAAATTAGATTCTCTTAGTAGAGAAGTAATTACGTTTCGTTCAATATAATCCACTGATTACAATTTTAACTTTATTAAGAAGCAAGCAATTCTAATTTATACTTATATATATATAACTGTATTATTATAAATATTATTTAATAGGTTTCTAAATATGAACATACTTTAAGTTGTCGTAAAGTGTAGAAGATTTGTGAAAGAAAAACATGTGGTAATCGTGAGTATTAACCACCCGTGCTCGAAAGGGATTATAACGGTATATAAACATTTATTTTATGAAGATCGAGTGAAGTCAAGTAGTTAGAAATATGTACAGACTATAGAAAGAAATATATGCCATAAAACTTTCATCTAAATATGAGTATTGCTTCCTCTGAAACTGCAGTTCTAAGACTATATTTGGAAAATAGTATTTTTCATGTGCATTATAATAAATTTCGCAACTAATGGAGTTTGATATCATCTCACGTCTCTCACAAAGGTTCTAATTTCGAATCCACCTTTACTCGTCACTTATCGAAACCAATTTCAATATTTTATGCGATACATATGCTGCTTTTGCAGATGTTTAGGAACTAAATATTCTATTCAGCCATGTATTTTAACCGTAATATAAAAAACCGTTTTCCTAGTTCACTATCCCCGGTTTGGGAGATCCGAGACCCGGTTTGGTAAGTAAGCTTTTATGGTTATAATTATTTATTATAAATCACTACAATATTATTTCGTCGTCCCATGGCTTTATCCGATGGATAAAAACCTTTTATTTAAAATACAAACACGTTATATATGAACATGAATAGAAGAGATGATTACGAAGTAAATTCAGAAAGTAAAAACCGTTTCTATCTTTTATATTTTTTCCGCGGCAGCGCTGCGATCGCAGTATATTCGAGTATATTCAACAGTTGTTCCGAGTCAAGAAGAAGGAGGTGAGGCCATTATGAGATCGCTGTTTGTTATGTTGTTCTGTAGAGCTTGTTTAGATTGGCGGTATTGACTGCAAATCCCGCCGCTTGTGAAATTAGATCTGCAATTCATTTTCTAAATGCCAAGAACATTAAACCAGTCAACATTCATCAACAAATCTGCGACGCTTATGGAAAAAGTGTAATGAGTTTTTAAGGAAAACCCTAAGTTTACAATTTCTGCCTAAAGCTATGTGCTTGTTGGGTATCAAAAACACTTAAAGAGCAACACAAAAAACGTTTGAGCCATGCACTTGAATTTTATATAGGTTACGACGATGGCGGTGTTGGCTTTTTAGGCAAATAGTGACTGTGGATGAGACCCGGTTTGGTTACGCCACCCCTGAAACTACTAATAAAATAACGAGCACAGAATGATGTATGCATAAGCTCACCAACACGGCTATTCAGAGTAGTGGTAATAGACACCTAACCCAAGTCCTAACCTGTAAACGGTAATTTCGATTATCTCGCCTTAACATGGCGGGTGTTTCCTCGTTGAGTATCATTGTGCATTTATCACAAGTTAGATTTCTGAAAAGTTTAAAAAGCAACGATCCACGACGGAATCTTTACGCGGGCGGGTTGGGCGCTCACTTAAATTATGATTATGACACCGAAAACAAGTGTCCAAAAATTCGCGGCCCAGAGAAGAAAGTCGTGCAGTGCACATCATTTTCCGGTAAGCGAAGGGAGTCATTGCGAATATCTACCGAAGGGGATCAACGATTAATTTAATAAGACACTACAAAACTTTACGATCACCAAATAATCGCATGCGTAGAGTAAGATAGAAAATAACGAATTTTTTTCTGGGCCACGTCAAACCGCATTGCAGCAACGAAACGATGAAGACTGACTAGCTTGAAATTCACGTTTTTCTCGCACCCTTTGTACAATGTTGATCTGCCACCTTTAGGCTTCCAGTTGCTGCCAAATTTGAAGGAGGTATAGAAACGTCAAAATTTTTCCTCGGTCTCTGAGTTCAAAATTCGATAAACAAATATAATAATAAACAAATTCAATAAACAAATTTGTTTCATGGACGGCATGAAGAAATGGATTCAGCGTTTGGAGAATTGTGTTAAACTAAATGTTGATTATGTGCAAAAATTATTACCTGTCTCTTAGTGCCTAGAGAACATAGGAATATAAACGTACATATATAACGGGTATATTTTTGAATTTGAAACTTTCAAATATCTCGAAAAATAAGAAGTTCGCGAAAGAATGTCCAGATTTAAAATTTAATTCAATGGAGGAAATACATTAATGCTAGAATTTGTCCATCTATTCCTTCCTTTATTTATGGGGGGGGGGGGGAAACTTTGAAATCTTAAATAAGAACATGAATTTTATTACAGATTTGAATTCCACTGGAAAAGGTACGTCGAATTTGTCGGAAACACTTTTTTAATTCATGAAAGATAGCGCTGCAATCGATGAAATTAATTTTTTTTTAAATTTCTCGCACTGAGAAAACCTATGCATACGATTCTTTGTAAATAATCAAAATTAATATTAGAAAAATTTTATTCATTTTACAATTTCAAATAACTGGGAAAATGCCACCTGTAGATATGTAAATTTCTGGTGAATAAATTACTCTTAGGGCAACTCAAAAAACAACGGCGTGCGTATAGTAGTAGGGTACTTGATTTACCCCAGTGTGAACTCGGCGAAATCAAGTAGCGTATACGTGAGAAGCGATGGTCGCTTGTCAAGTATCAGAGTGCTTCATTTATATAAGTGCATTCGCCTCTCACTTATCACAACGCTAGATTTGCCCTCGCCTCTTCATCTTTCAATTAAAGTAAGTGCTCAAAATGATGGCCTTCGACTTCAACGCACTTGGGTGTAGACAACTGGGAAGTGTATCTTCTTGAATTTCGGCACGAGTATTTCTGATTCCCTGAATCATATTTTCACGTGTTGTTAGTACTTGTTGACTGTATACTTTGCATTTGAGATAACCCTATCAAAAGAAATCTGACAAAATAAGATCTGGCGATCTAGCAGACCAGTTTACTGAACTAGCTCTACTGGTCCAGAGACCATTGCAATTACGATCAAGTTATTCACGTGCTACCACCGAATAATGTGCTGGACAAAAATCATGTTGAAAACCACATGTTCATAACGTCTTCAAGTAGTGCTGGCAGTTAATTTAGCAAAATGTCTCCATTCAAGTGGCCTTCGAAAATGTTGGTGCCGATTACTTTTACCCAATTATTCCACACCACACGTTGACAGTCCAAAGGCGCTGGTGTGCAACTTGGTGAAGCCAGTGCGGATTTTCAACACTCCAGTAATGTGTATTGCCTCGATTAACCGTTCCGTGGATTGTAAAAGACGCTTCGTTGGAGAACAAGACGTAACGAAAAGAACTGGGTTTTTGTTGTAATTGTGCACATGCTCACTGACAAAAAATTACCCGATTTTGGAAATCAACGCCATGAAGGTCTCGATGAAAAGACACATGATATGGATGGATATGTATTACGTTTTAAAATTTTCCAAGAGCTATTTCTCTTGCGCTAACATGAGGATTAACAGCCACTGCAGCTAAAAGAGCGACTTCATTATTTTCTCAGGTGACTGTTGCTCGACTTTCCCTTTTTCAATTGAATACTTGCATCAGTAGTGAATTGTTTGACAATACAATAAAATGAAGCACGTGGTCGAATCCTATCCAGAAAACGCTGAGCGTAAAGATTGACAGCATTATCAAGACTACTGCCAACTTCTCAATACACCAGACCGATTTAATTTTTTTCTTGTACAGTTAAATACTACATGTAGTACGTACTCGTAATAGCGTAACAGAAACAGGTCTTTTACCTTTCGAAATATTCTTCGAAGTGGATAAAATAAGTTGTTTCTTAAAGTTATTTCTTTCTTTAGTACGTTTATTTTGTGCTTTTGGAAGTGGAAAAAAAATACGAATGGAAGAAATAACACAAATGTAAAATATATACATACATTGTGCATACCAAAACATTTTTATAAAAATTATTTTGAACATAACAAATGGCAGAGACAATCGAGACGTGCAAGTACATAGGAAAATTTGTCCTAATTTCTTTCAATCAAACATCCTTGTTTTATATAAGACATGTGTACATATATATTTCTTTCTCATACAATGAAAGGCGACCTCAGATGTCGCTGTAGTAAAAATAATAACGCATGCGTCAACACTTCAAATTAGATTTTGTTTGTTTTTAATTTATCATATTTGGTTACAGATTATATGGAGTAATATAAGTAATTGATCGGTTATACATGTTATATTATGTATTGTGTATTTTACTGGATATATGTATTCGTGAGTAAGATAGTTTTGCTTTGTTCTGTGTTAATTATAATTTGATGTCACCATCATTTTGTCTCGTCTGTAGATGTAAAGACGATGAAGTTCAGAAAATACATTATTTTCCAAAGCAATTCTAAAAGTACGCAAATATAAACAATAATGAATTATTATTAAATGTAATATTTCCGGTCCAAAAAAATGGCAAGAGGTGATGCGAATAAAATATTCTGGAGTTTCTCTCAGAAATTACAGAATATGCAGTAGATATTTTGTAGCTGAGAATTATGTGGATCATCTGAATTATAGGCTCTACTTCGATGCCGTCCCTTCATTTTTTCCTTGCCGTTCATTGCAACCTCGCCCTGAAACTGAACTTCACTTTAGAAATAAACCTGTGTCCATTATTTATTTTAGTTATTTATTTATTTGTTTTATTCATTTAGACTTTATTTCTGAGTATTCTACGTAACATGCTCATTGTAACATAACAATAATAATAATTTGGATTACATATTTATGAAATATTATCTAATAATGTTTTTACTTTTCGGTTGCTGTTGATAAAACAGAACCCGTTCCAAGTACTTCGTACTTATTGTCATCCTCGTCAATATTTTGAGGGGTAGAAGACAGCAAAAAAATAGAAATCCTCACAAAGCAAATTTAATGAAAATTATTATTTGCCGAGTGTTTGAAGAGCAGAGTATTATTCTAATAAATACGTATTTTCAGTTAGGATTTCAAATTACTCGCTTTCAACAAGAAATATACTTTGTTTCTTGGCAAGATATTGTGCTCATGATTTAGAGCAGACCAATTTCCATGCGCGCCATGTGCGCCGATGTGAGGATGATTGTATTGCATCAGAACTAATAAAAAGCATTCAGTATGTGTTTGGTACTTGCTTAGGCTGCATGTAAGTGTAAGCATACGTAATAAAATGTCGTCGACACATAAACCGAGAAAACGACCGCTGTCGGACGAAGTGAATAAGTTTATTATGGATTTCTCGGACTTAATATACGATGGCTCAAAAATTAAATGCTTAGTGTGCAATACATGTCTAATGTGTTGGTCAAAAACACATTGTAAAGAACACGTAAGCAGTTCGAAGGACAATAATAACAAAATTAATCGACAACAGTTTATACATGAACTATGTATAACAATGAGTGTGTGTACACAGCCGTTTACCTTGTTAAGTAATGATTCATTTATTTCATTTTGGAATAAATATGCGAATCAAACATTACCGAGCACGACAACGTTACGAAGAAATTTACCATCGATGCGTAAACAGGTTGAAAATAAAATCAAAGCCGAACTGAAAAATAAAAAACTGTGGTTATGTGTGGACGAAACAACTGACAGCAAAAAACAATCTGTAGTTAATGTGATGGCGCGTAATATGGAACCACATCAACCAACGTCTTCAATTTTATTGGCATCCAGACGACTAGAACAATGTAATGTCGAAAAAATTTCAGGTGCTATTAGATACTTTGGAAAAATTTAAACTTTTGAAAGACCAAGTATTAAAGTTTATGACCGTGTTCTGTAGGCCGGTCTCTTAGAAAATATTGTCCTAACTTGTTACATATTACTTGTAAACTCCATGCTCTACACCTTGTGGCAGAACAGGTTCGTAGATGTTATCCAGAGGTAGATGCTTTAATATTCAGTACAAAGGCAGTATTCCTGAAATCTCCAAAACGTATTCGGAAATTTCACGAATTGTGTCCCCATACCCCTGAGTCACCACAGCCGATTCTGACACGTTGGGGTACATAGTTACGGGCAGGGTTTAACTATCATGAACATTTTGAAAAAAATAAGGACGTGGTTTTATCATTCGATCCGAAAGAAAGTGCAGCTATCAATACAAGCCAGAAAAAATCTCAAGATGCCCAGATTAAAATGGATTTACAAAGTATTCGTGAGAATTACTTGGGACTAGAAGAAGCAATAACAAAATTAGAAAATTCGTCGCTGTCGTTAGAGGAATCACTGCAAATCGTTAAAGATGTTCACGCACAACTGCGTGCTGTAGAAGACGCAAAAAGTGAAAGTGTTCTAATTAAATTTGAAAGTGTTTTAGACAGAAATGCAGATTTTGACACCTTAACACGTATTTGTGAGGGTACGTCTACAGATGCGTTAAGTTACTTAAAATAGTATTTTGATTATGCGAATATAACATCACTAGATGTAGAACGCTCGTTTTCCGAATATAAACATATTTTTTCCTCACGCCGGACATGTTTTTCAGAAATAACCTTAGAAACGCACCTGATGTTGAAAATATACAAACGAGTTTCTCCAGTTTGTCAATCCTTGGAAGACGCTTAAAACGGTAAGTGTTTTTTTAAGTCCTCTGTCGTGCACACAATCACTGATTTCATACATTTTCCATTTTATTCATAGGTACATACAACGCTGCTATAATATGTACTATTCTTATTTTTCGTGTGTTTATGCATATTACTTTAATAGCAGAAATCCAAATGTATATTTAATTATTTCTGATAGAATAAATGTCTCTACTTCCATACTTATATCGGTAACAATCATTGCTTATGTTGCGTCCCTATTCTATCGCATATTCTAATATATTACGAATTACACCACCATGCCGGCGCTCATGGTGCGCACGAAAATTGGTCTGCTCTACTCATGATTGTCTTAGAATATATATTAGGTGACATTGAAAAAACTACAATGCATAGTACCACGCGGTAGAAGACCATAAAATACTAAAAAAGTTATTTTACACTAATGCCCGATAGCCTTTTGTTTTCAAGATAGAAGATTAAAATCCAAGGGCTTTTGGAAATGAATCACTACCAGTGTTGTACCAAGGAGAGCAAAAGGCCTGGGTTACGAAAGAAATTTTTAAGAATTGGTTTTGTTCCGGCAGTTCGAAAAAGAATGTAAGAGCTGAATTTAGACGCAAAAACACCGTTAATTATAGACAACGCACCAGGACACCCAGAAGATTTATATTAAGATAATAAAATTCGTGCAATTTTTTTGCCGCCAAATGTAACACCGCTAGTGCAACCAATGGACCAAAATGTAATTCAAGCAATCAAGTTGCATTATAGAAAATAACTTTTAGAACGGATTGATTCTTCTTAACGTCTTTCTGCATAACTTAAAAAAGTTAACCTAAAAAGATGTTATAGGATTAGCAAGATCCTGGAAAAATGTAAGACCCAACTCATTAAAAAATCTTGGAATAAACTTTTAATGCATGGTGATGATGTTCACGATGGTTGTTGGAGTGAAGATGATAATCTTCCACTGCCTCAGTGCAAGAATAAAATGGAGTTACAGGGTACAGTGAAACAAATAGAGAAAGTTACCGCGCTGATGAACCACATTTCTGGCAATGTAACTAGACAAGAAATTGTTGAATGGGCCGTCGGACAAACAGAATCATCTGAATCTATGAACGATATGGATATTTTGGAGCATGTTCAAGATGAATCGAGCTCTGATGAAAAAGAAACTATACCAAGATCTGGAAAGCACACTGAAGCTGTCAAAAGTTTCGAAACGTGTTTGAAGTGGGCTCTGGAAAATACTGAATCAGAACATCAGATTCTAATTCTATCTGAAATGAAAAAAGAGCTAATAAAGCAGAAGAAGCAAGCATTAAACAGACCAAAATTACTGAATTTTTCTCATTCTCTTAGCATTAGCACTTATTTGTTTAGATTTATGTATATACTATGTTATACATATAAATCTATCTACTTCTGATATATAAGAAAAAACATATTATGCGGTAGTAGTGTAATTATTTTTTATTTGAAACTAAAGGGCTTTCCCTCGCAAGAATGTTAAAAATTAACAGATAATAGGGTATATGCGTATTTTTTATCAATTTTCGATAATCCGAACATTTCTAAAATCCGAATCCATCAGTGCAATTATTAGTTCGGTTTAAAGAGGTCATACTGTATACTTATGAATTAAATTAAATAAATTTCTACATTTTACATATTGTTCATCCTTGTATGAATTTATAGCTGCGACCTTTCCCTTTCAATGGAATTCTTGGACCATTTAGCTTTCCGTTTACGCCTACCAAAACGATTAATAAAAGCTTACCGCTCCTCGCAATCTCTGCTAATTATGTGATAGATCAGATAAAAAAGCGACCGCAACCTGCAGACAGCTGAAAATTGCGAGCTATTGTTTCTAATATCCGACAAGATAAGATCTCGTTCTGTTTTGTCGAAAACCGTTTGTTCGGGTGTGAACTCCTTAATAATAATACAACACGTGCTAAAAAAAAACCATTATTTTAAAAATTACTTCGTGTCCGTTTAAGGGAAGCTGTGACTTTCAATTTAGAAAAGGTGTTTTCGTCGTCCGTTCGCTTAGTTTACTGTTATGTACTCTTCTACTGATAAAATCTAGATCGACCATGGGAAATAGATTTGTACTGTTAACAGAACTATCGTAAAGTTAATGACTAATTTAAACCAATTTACATGTTTAATTAATTTATTCGAATGACAATTTATTAATAACAGGTACAGGATCTGTGATATTATTACCCGTAGTTGGTGTATTTGTGTGAAATAGTCTATGGAATTGTGTTTTATTTCTTTTGATCATTTGTCCGGTACAAGTTCCTGTTTGTTGGAGTTGGTAAAAGTACGCAAACATGAGAAGAGATTATAATAGAGTTCATAAATCAAATATCTATTCGAAAATATCGAGATCAAGGATATAATTGGGTTTAATTCGTTAATAATTGCTACGTGTAATAAAGTGTTTTGATATTGTTACCTTGAAATTTAGATTTTTAACATAATAATCATTATTATTATAATTGAGTCTAATTTATTGACCAAATAAAGTGAAACTATTTTACTAATCGTCCACACTAACTAACCAATTAAAAAGTGATTAATGGTAGTAACATTATAAATAATTTTAATAGCAATATTTCTGGGTTCTTCAGAAAATTAAAAAAAGAAGTAGAGTTCCTAGTATATTTATCCACTTATTTGGGTCGAACAAAATATCGGATTCTAACAAGCATTAATCAACTTGAAACGTTATTTGGTTGACACTTGACAGCTATTTTATCTACCGTAAAACCTGTCAATAACGGCCACCAAAAAAAGAAACAATATTGAGCGTTATATATCGTAAAGTTAACCGTAATTGTCTGGTTTTTCTTACAAACAAAATATATTATTGGTTTCTAAAATTATTTTCTTTGTTTTATTAATTAAAGTAAATATTATAGTTGGTTCTTTTTTTAACATTACGCATACATTTATCCCTATGTGTAGAGCTAAAACAAGAAAAATCAATGCATTGGTGGCATAGTAGGCAGCCAGTTATACACCAGTGCGCGTATTTTTCCAATTGTCAAATTGCTGATTTTTCATTCATTCTTAAAACTTCAATACATTTTATTGAAAAACACATAATTTATTTAAAACAGTTAATTATCCCCACAACCTTGTGCGAAGACAATTTGAAATATTGTTAACAAATTCAAAGATGGTTGTTTTCTAAACTCCCACAAAAAACATCAATCACGTGTTAGCAGAACACATGAAGCTGAATATCCTGTGTTATGTAGAAGAATGTAGGATAACTTTTAGATGTAGCTAGTCATTTTGGAGTATCGTACAGTTCGGTGTTCAAAACCCTGAAAAAATTCAAATATAAGCCATACAAGATATCAAACCATTAAAAGCTTTTCGAGGAAGATACAGTAAAACGAACTGACTTTTGTGATATAATGATTAATTTGTTAAATGAAAATGAAGAAATTTTAAATAGAATAATTTTTACTGATAAAGCAATAGATTTAAGTGTTTCATGTACGTTCTGTATGGCAATCTAAATAATTTCCCTTTGAATGCTTAAACATCTTTAATAGTTAGAAAGCATAGTAAGATGAAACCCATCAGGTTATTTCTTTAGCTAATAGAAAAGGTTGGGTGTAATTTTAATAAAATAAATACTTAGGTTACTTATTAATATTTTTAAAATTCTTATTTAGGAATATTATCATATTAGCATTTTTCGATTTTAGTTTTGCGCACCTTTTATTCTATTATTAAAAGAGCCTTACTCACACTCTCACTTTCTGCTGAACCCGCTGGAATAAATACGTATTTCCTAGCACATTGTTTTAAGGGTTTAAGCTCCATTCCTGTTACCTAAAAGAAAATACAATTTAAAAATGTGATTATCCTTTTTTTATAAACTTACCTTGCAAAATAAAAAAGGATCTACGTCCCGATTTGAATTTGACCTTTCTAGGTATTGCCTTTTAGTTATTATTACATCAGCTGTAATTGATTTTACTTTCTCTTATTCCTTCTTGCAAAAGTCCAAATAATGAAAGTGACTTTTGATGTGGACTAATGTCTGCTTCGATTACAGGCATTTGTTCTTTATTTTCAGGATATATTTTCTTAATTTTCATATTAAACATTTTTTATTCTAGAAAAGAAGTAGCCCCAGTAGAATTTTCAATGCTACTCTCTGATGCTGCTCCAGTAACTGATCGTCGTTCATATGAAAATAGCCTTGCTTTAACAGATTCCAAAAGTTTGTTGCATAATGTCTTCCCTTCCTCAATCTTTAATTTCAGTAGTGATGCTGTCAGATAATTGTACAATCCAAAACTTCTTGAGATTATTAAAGAAATAGTGACATATTTATTACCTACAAGAATTTCCCACTACTGCGTTTTAAAACAAATTTCTTCATTTATAAACCACCTTATTCGTAAAATACCACGAGGTGTTATTTGACTTTATCATGTTACTGAAATGCCCCCAATACGTGGGTTACGTTCGGTACTAGAAGTATGATGTAAAATGAGGAAGTTCTACAATTTCATAAAATGCTAAATACTTACTTGTTATCAATGCTTTCATATTTTCTACACTCTTTGATACACTAATTTTACTAACTTAAATATATTTCATCCTTAAAGAAATACTATCCATCTTTATTTATTATTTATTATTATTTATTAAAAATATTTAAAATTGTCTTCGCACAAGGTATACGCCTGTTGGATAATTAACCGTTTTAAATAAATTATGTATTTTTCAATAAAATGTACTTAAGATTTAAGTATGAGTGAAAAATTAGAAATATTCGACAATTGGAAAAATACGTCCAAATACATCACTGGTGTATAACTGGTTGCCTACTATGCCACAAATGCATTGATTTATCTTTTTTAGCTCTACAGATAGGGATAAGTGTATGTGTAATGATAAAAAAAGAACCCGGCATAAAACACACATATACGTTTACAAACACACATATACGTTTACAAAAAAACAAACTATTTTAATGTATGTAAAATGTATAAAACATAGACTAAGTACATATTATAGATAATACATATTGCTGTGGACTTTTCCCCATAAAAAATATTAAAATTTATGTATTTATCTTGAACAGTTATTTTGAACGCAAGTGTATAATTTTGAAATTTATTATTTTTGTGAAAAAAACTGGTTTTATATTCTAAGCCTGCGCGCTTGATTTGACGTTTACACGGATACAAGTGTACTCTGAGATAAGAAAGTTGTGTTTATAAAAAGATTAATCTTTATCTTATATATTAACTTCGGGTTATTTTTGATTTAATTAGTGGTTGGTGCTGTTTAAATTCATT
Organism: Melolontha melolontha; assembly: GCA_935421215.2. Classification (NCBI taxonomy): domain Eukaryota; kingdom Metazoa; phylum Arthropoda; class Insecta; order Coleoptera; family Scarabaeidae; genus Melolontha; species Melolontha melolontha. The sequence continues at coordinate 76,397,473 of OW285237.1, read as the reverse complement.
ACCGCGATTTATACGAGTTTGTTAATCTCGTAATTGTTATATTTTACACTTTCTTACTCACGTGTCTAGAATATATATATATTTTTTTACGTAAGTAAAGTGTATTATTTAAAGATATCTGTTTATATTGAATGAATTGAATATTGTATTATTATTATCGTATTGAGATTTAGTCTTAGATATTTGATACAAATAACAAAGAAGGATTTTTAAAATTTCTGGTAAAAAAATTCTGTAACTGAAAAAATTTTATACGTTATCTCAAGGGCATTTTTTGTCACATGTGGTTGCACATGCGTTAGAGTTTGTTTCGGTCTGTCAAATAGTTTGTTTATTTAGATTTTGTTTTTCTTGGGAGAAATTAAAAAGTTTCTTTGTAATTTATTATTTTTAATTTTGATCGCCTGTCATAAAGGAAGTTTAGACGTATGCTGCGGTCATTTCCATGGGTTATTTTTACCTTTATAATATTGTTAGATGAGGCAATATTAATCTTTATACTTTATAAAGATTTTTTTTTTCTTTTTTGATTTTTGTATTAAATTTTCATTTAAATTTTATATTGTGTTCTTTAATTTAATAATCCTTTTTATACATTTTAATAAGTAACTTAAAGACATTATCATAATTTTTCTCAAACGAAATTTGAGTGGCGTCCAAATAAAACTCGTACTAATTCAATAATTTTCGACTTTTCCGATTGGAACCCTGAGAGGAAAGCAGTCCCATTTTGGAAATAAACCGTAAATAAAGAGTATCCAAGCTGGATATATTTGTTGAGAATTGTGAATAAGCAAATTTTAAAATCACAATTCATAGCAATATGTTTATTATTTATACATGTTATTTCAACATATTCTTGGGGAAAAGCGCAATTTGTTAAGTTTTTTTAAAGTACGATTCAATATTTGTTTACTTTAAATTTTTAGCCTCGATTTAGAAACTACAGCTTCACATGTTAGTAAAATTCGAGAAACATTCATAAAAATTTCATTATTCTTATTGCACAATAAATATTTTTGTCTGTTAATTTTAAACACACTTCTCATTCGTCCACATCACTATCAGAGTTATGTTCTTCATCATTATTGCACAATGCCTCAACAATTTTTCTGTATGCACATGACTATCAACAAAAGCAAAGTCATACAATTTAGTCACAAACTGTAGGAAACAGTTGGACAGGATGCATTTCGTCTTCCTTATTAAAAATTTTATCTTGTTGGATAGCATCAGAGAACCCGGCTTTAGAAAAACATTTCTTAACTGAAGCAGGAAATACTTCTTTCCAAGCAGCTGTAATCCATATTACCAGTGCATTAGCGAAATTTATATTTTTTCTCAGAATTTTCAAAATCACATTCATTACCAATAACCGCTACAATCCTTTCAATCAAAAAATTTCAGTAAATTAATTTGAAATTCTGAATTATTATTTGATCTAAGGGGTTACAATGTGAACTGATGTTTGGCGGCAGGAAGGCAAATTTAACATGGAGATTTAGAATGTGACCTGGCATTATCCAAGAACAGAAGCACTTTTCGATTAAGTTTCTTCATTTAATTATCAAATTTATGCAGCCATCTTCTTTCTCGCCTTCCGTATTTGCACATAGTAAAATATTCGAGCGATGTTTTGTTGCCTTCTTCCCTGCACAATTCTCGTCTTCTAATGCAAATGCCTTATTTGGCAAAGTGCGATAATATAGACCTGTTTCGTCAGCATTATGGACATCTCGAGGAGAATAATTCCTTAGAATCAACGGTAACTTGATTTTCCAATCCTCTATATCGTCCAAATTAACCTCTGCGGACACAGCACAAATTGTTTTAAAAGTTATACTGTGTGGCCGGCAGATACTTTTCAACCATCCATTTGATACTATGAAATTTTCCATCTTTAAACTGCTGGCTGCCTCCAGTGTTTTTGTTTAAGTAGCGGCCCAGATTTTGAAACTGCTTTATTTCTGACTTTGTAGAATCAATTGTAGATGACTTGATCCACCGCCAATCCTTCCCACTTCGGAAATTTTTCGTTTTTGCTCCAAGTTAACACCTTCCTCAACAATTTTTGTTAATTCACCTCTATTTTTGATAATATCGTTAATTTGTGTTTTTCCAATTCCATATCGACTTAAAAGTCAATACTGCACAAGTATTTATATTGCTTTACCTTTAATACTTGTTGTTTGTAATTGCGATATGAAAATTTAATATCTGAATCGATACAACATCCGAATACCGTGTAGAAATAAAAAAAATAAAAAAAGCTAGGTTAATAATTAATACAGCAACAGTTAATCTAAAGCAAGTAAAGAATAAGTATGTGTGCAAACTGAACAGATATACTATCAACAAAATCACTAAATTACAAATTAGCTGAGAGCGGACTCGAGCGATTCATGATTCATAGCCCATAGGCGTTTGCCTTGTATTCGCAATAGGTTTGTTTCTGTAAGCGATCCGTGAGTTTCGAATAATTTGATACGTTTGGTCACCTGCATAAGTGGCACATACATACATATTGCAGTGGAATGTGCTTTTAATTATGAATTTTAATTGGGTTCACACTACAACTTAAACTTCCGGCTGTTCAGTCACGTAGATTTCCTTGAGCTCACTTCTCTCGGGTCGATCCTTACGGATGCAGGCCAGGTTTAAAATTTAAAGTAAAACAATAAGCATTAATAAAAGTCGCATCTAGTTTGTTTACAAATTTAATAAAAAAATAAAAAAAAGAAAAAATCCCTTTACTGAATGTACAGGGAGCTAAAGCAAATTAACAGTAGCTTAGGAGGAAAGACTCTTTATAATAATGACTCGCACAAAGAGAAAAACCCCCTGTGACTCTCGAGCAAACATATAATTAATAAATAATTAAGAAATTTGTCAAGTTTGACCTCTAACTCTAACCCCTATAAATCAAATGTCAACAACCACCAAGTTATCGAGTACGCGTGACAACCTTACAGTCATGCGCAATAAAACATGACAAAATCAAACCCAGCAACAAAAACCAACCTGAATTTAAAACGATCTAGAATATCTTATCTTGAAGAAAAAACTCCATTACAAAAAACATGACAATTTTCTTTAATATTCATATACTAATTTAAATCTCAAAATTAACGCAAATTATACACTAAAATTACAAACATAAGCAAATTATCATAGTAGCAATTATATAAATTAAGTGTTTTTATTACTTACATCGATCTAAGCACTTTTAACACAAAAACTACATGAGAGATACCATAATTTAAATAAAATATCAATAACGAGATCACAAACACTCGTAAAAATCGTAATTACTAGGAATGCACAAAATAATAATTGCACCAAACTCAAAAAAAAAAACCGACTTTACTCAAAAACAGAAGAATAAAAATGAATTTTTTATTCTCTGTGACCACCTGGTTTGCAAGTTCTGGTATCTCTAAAATAAAATATCATGAAAATCTCTTACATCGAAATTCAAAAGTACACCATTTGGCCGCACCCATTGATCTAATATAATATACATACAGGGCCAGTCAAAATATAAATTCAAACACAATAAATATAAATATACATAAAATTCAATAATGCATTTTAAATACAAATTATTCAAATATTGTTCAATACTTAATTCTTCTTTTTTTTTGCTCTCTTCTGAAAGGAAAAATCCACGACAATATGCAGTTAATATGTATCTGTCAATGCACAACAGAGCGAATTTAATAACCAAATAATATTGAATGTAGTAACCAAATAATATTGAAAGAAACTAAAAAAGAAACAATCCCTTATAGAACAGAATAGAAAATATACTATCTCAAGAACAATAAATACATATGTGTATGTGCATGTAAAGACGAGAATACACTTTGGAAATTAGCGGATATAACGAAATAATATATAAATGTATATTCCGTCTTACACGCTACTGTAAAATAGAATATATGAATGAATAGACACAATATCGACAGAAATAACATCTCAGAAATAACAGCTCGACTAATGCAATCGAGCAAGCAAATAGTGGTGCTGTTATAACATGCATACTATACCCGAGACCGCCACAACGTTTTATCGGGGCAATAATTGGTCATTCAATCGCTTTATTCCGCTCTTAGGAAATAAAATTGAAAGTAAAAATCTCAAATTAAAATTAAACTATTTGCTCATTCTGAAAAGAGGCGAGTTAAGCAACACGTTAGTTCTGGGAGTCGGATGGATAAGAGTATTGATAAATCTGGAGGATCTGGCGCTGGACATAGAATTTTAATTGCGATAAAAATGATACACAGTGAATAACCCCACGAAGAATCTTCCAAACAAACCGTGCACCATGCGTGTTACGGCGAATAGTGATAGACTGCATGTTGTGTCTTTCAAGCAGTGAATCATAATCGATTGCCCTTGTAGGATACGGACCGTCACGCTTGTAAGACAAAAATTTTAGGAATTTCTCCAGGCGTTCAATAGAAAGCTGATGAGAAACGTAGTAAGATGACCAGACGCGAGAAGCTTATTCCAAACTACTAGCAACGAATGCAAAGAAGAGCGATTTAACTATGTCAAGATTAATGAAGTACTTAGCAGCACGCATATTAAATCTCAACTTTCAGTAGGTGGGCTGCAAAGTTGTTCGATGTGGAAAGAGAATCTAAGTTCGCTATATTCGCAAAATATACACCAACATCCCTAAACGTATAGGATTATGTTATCAATTCATTATGAATTACATAGGAAGGGGTTGAAATTTGCTCTCGCGTGAATGAAATAGAGCAACATTTAGCAACATTAATTTTTAATTTGTTAGAAAAGTACCAACTACTCAAACGTTCAAAATTTTGTTGAAGAAATACAGAGTTATGCTCAGACGTGATGGAAGTATTAATTTTAATATCGTCAGCGCATGCTAGTACATGACACTCAATACAATCGAGGTCATTAATGTACGTCAAGAAGAGCAGGATTAGATCCTTGTAGAACGTCAGATGTAGAGACGAACTGATAAGAGCAGAATCCATTATAATGAACATAGTTTGATCGATTACTCAGATAAGATGCAATTAAATTAAGGAAAGCGGAACCCATTTCAAAGTTACCAAGCTTCGTCAATAATATTCCGTGGACCATAGAATCGAAGGCAGCTGACAAGTCAGTGTAAATTACGTCCACCTGCTACCGCCAGTCCAAACACTCACTGATGTATTGGGTGATAGAAACAAGATTGGTCACAGTCGATTTACCAGGAAGAAACCCATGTTGGTAAGGAGGTACGTATTTACGAACATTTAGCAGTAGGGATGAGTATATGACGTGTTCAAATACTTTTGCAAAACTTGACAATATTGCTATTGGTTTATAATTATTTATGATAGAATTAGTCACTGTTTTTGAAAATTGTGCTAATTCTGGCACGTTTTCACAAAGTGGAAAAGGTTGCAGATGTAATAGAGAGATTTATATGATTTTTGTTAATGATATAGCAAGACTAAATCTGGCATTACGTACTGTTGCACTTCGCGTATATTAAATAAATTAGTTTCATTAAATCATCGCTTTTTCTTTTGAACGCGCAATGTTTTTCAGAAACTCTGTATACAACCTTCCCGTCGCATTCCTAAAGAGAAAGTTCGGTTGACACAAGCATCGGTTTAACCGTAATTCTAGGAAAATCTACCTACCCTCTAAGTTTACGCGCGAAAATGTTCCTTTTTTTAGAAGCCTAATGAATTAGCGTAGTTTTTTATTCATTATGAGATTACTCGCCTTCTAATTAATATTCTGTTATAAGCGAGGTACGTTCTTTAGGATAATCTAACCCCATTCTTCAATCAAAATCTCATACGTCTAACTTATAGCTGAAGCGAGATAATTAATAGTTTGGCTAGAGTTATTTCTTTCTTTTTGCCGCCATTTTCAATAACAATAGATTAGTCGTTATCAACCTAGATTTCAAACGACACCTGTGGTTTATAGTACATAGGGTTACTGTAAGTCATCTAGACCCATTCTCAGGTAAACCTACGTCTACCAGCCTTTAGTATAATTGCAGTTTACCTGGCCATTCTAACTTCGTTATACACGCCTCGAATTACCTGCTGTGAGGTATCATTCTAACCCGCTTTCTATGACGAACCTCGCGGATATATTTATTTTCATCGATACCGCGATTCCGCGAGCGTATCGCGAATCTTATTAATTCTGACTCTGTCTGCAGCCACCCATTGGTTCACGGTTTCCGTAGAGATTCACTCCCCGCACGGTCATATATAAGCGGCCGTTTCCGCGGATACGCTCTCGATCTTTTAGTTTCTTCGACCTCACGTGTTCATTCAACACTCTCGACGCTTTCGTGCCCATCCACGGAACGCCAACAACACCAATTACAAGCTAAGTTCACTTTACTTACTTTAATTCTCTTCTTTTATCTTTCGTTATTTATTAATCATTAAATAACTCATACAGAGGTGAGCTTTCACTATAATTTAACGTGTTTGTGTAGATTAACTTTAACCGGAAGTTAACTCTGCACCTGGCGTATTATAATTGTTATTTGTTTTTATATTTATGGTGTAGTGTTTAATATTGTTTGTTATTATTAAATAAAGCGCTTTAAGGACACTCTGCTCTTTTATTATTCATTTATTTCATACTAATCTTATTACACCTGTATTATACAATTTTAACAACGACGCCTTGTGTTTCGTGTATCGATCACCATTTACCAAATCTTTGTTATCATTTATTGAGGCGCTAAACCTAGCCGGGATTTCAACATACAAAGTGCGACAGTACCAATATACTTGGAACAGAATCATCACTAGCTGTAAAATTACATGGAAACTCTGTCATAATTTTCAACAATTCCTCGTCAGTAATAGGTAAAAAGCGGAAAGGCAATCTGTGGAAATAAGAATTATAATTATTGAACGTAGAGCTTGGCATTTGAGCGTTCGAAAAAGATTTGCAAAGGAATCTACAATATCTTGCGGTGAGTCAGGAATGATATTATTGTACATTAAGTTACCAGGAATTCTAGTTTTGCCTTTTTTTTAATGAATCTAAATAATTATCTGGGATTTTCCCTGATTGATTGACAATTAGTTCAAACGTCATTTAAAATTCCAACCAATTAAATGAAGCTACTCGAACACCCAGACCTCAAAAAGCACTTTATTTAAAAAAATATTAAGTTTGGGGGGGGGGGGGGGGGGGCGTGTGCCCCCGTCTGGAACGATGAGTAATAAAAGCTGGTTCATCGCTATGACAAATGCCTCAATCCCAAAGGCAACTATGTTGAAAAATAGCTGAAAGTAGTAAGTTAAGTTGTATACAATGAATTTCACTTAAGATGCAATATACAAACATGTATAGGTTTTTTATTTCCATAGAAACTAGGTAATACATTCTTACATTGTCCCACGTAAAATGCAACATATCAATATAATTTGACATTAGTTAAGTCAAAAGTAGCAGTATTTCTATTTCGATATTAGCTTAGTATCAATCTTAAATGATATACATAAAGGAAGAGAGAACTCAGTTAGTGACGTGGTATCTTTCGGGATTCAGTTTGCAAAGAACGGCTGACGTGTTTCACGTTATTCAGATTCTTGAAAAGTGAAAAATATAACTGTTTTAAATTTGAAAATCATCAAGAACTTAGATTCAGTGACAATGAGAAGAGGCCTGTTTTCTGTGATCGGCTATTTGAAATCATCAATAATAACATTGATTTTTTAACAAATTGTAAAACAAATTGTATTTACCGATGAAGCAACATTTTCTTTTAACGGTGAAGTAAATCGACAAAACACTCGATATTGGAGCAGAAGAAATTTACATTTGTTTAATGAATCTAGAACACAATACCCTCAAAAGGTAAATGTATGGGCGGGAATCACTAGTTCTCAGATTATATGACCATTTTTTATTGACGCATATTTAAATAGTGAAAAATATTTACTAATACTACAAACAGAAATACTTTCAGCTTTAAATGCTTTAAACCTTCCACATCAATTATGGTATCAACATGATGGCGCTCCTGCTAACTATTCTGCAAATGTGTGTCAGTATTTAAATGCAGCATTTCCTCAACGCTGGATAGGACGCGGCGGAGAAATAGCTTGGCCTCCGCACTCGCCTGATTTGGCACCAGTTGATTTTTTTTATTGGGGTTATTTAAAGACACAGGTTTACAATGGCGAAATTGAAAACTTAAATCAGCTGAAAAATAGAATAAATGAAGTTTCTGGAACAATTACAGCGGACACACTAAATTCTGTTGTTACTAATTTTTATCATCGTTTAAGTCACTGTTTGGCAGTCAATGGGGGAATATTTGAATTTTTTTTGTAAAACAATTCAATAAACGATATTTATCGGAAATGTAGTTTTAATCCTAAAACACTACATTGAATTAAATAGGCTTTACTGTCAATAATTTGACAAAACAACCATGAAAGATATCATATCGATCATAACTATTACATATTGCATTTTATGTGGGACAGTGCAAGTGCATAGTATAACTATTACATATAGCATTTTATGTGGGACAGTGCAAGTGCATAGTATTTTCGTATCTATGGTTACTACATTCATATATTGCAAGTTACATGAAATTCTCTGTATATCTAATAAAAACTTCTTAATGTATTGGTGTTTCTTTTTAGAAACCAAATACTCAGGTATTTTATAAATAAAGTAAATAAAGATATTTTTCTCCCGACCGAGAATAAAGTGTCATCTTATACATCTGACAATTGACATATATTAGACTACTTTCTTCTCTAGGGAATAAAATATTCGATTTTCCCTAGGGAATAAAGTGAATACTGTAGTGAATGACTTTTGGTTCATTTATTTAAGTCAAAATTAATTTGACTGTCAGATTGACGAAGCATTTAAATATATCAATCAATTTTATTTTGTAATCGTAATAGTAACATTAGATGAGTTTACAATATTTATATATGGACAATCATCTGATATCTTAACTTAGCGGTTGCTTACAGTAGTGCTTGTGCAAAAATTATCTCCTTCACTGCCATTAATATTAATTTTTGCACAATAACTTAAACGAACTGCGTTTTTTTGGAAAAAAATAAGACACAAACAAACTCGTTTTACCATAGTAACCAGAAACTATGCACATTTTCATGACAAACCAAGTTAATTGAATGACATCAGATCAATCTATCAATCAACTGTCAAACTAATAATGAAATAAATTATTACATTTAAGGTCGGGAGAAAAGTTTTGTATGTAATTCGGGAATAAACGTCTATAATCCCTCAACAGAACATGCCATTACTTACTGTCTCGGGATTAAAACTGTCGTTTATTCCCTTAATACATAAATATCTATTATTATTGTTTAAATAAATTGAGTACTTATTTACATCAAAAAGAAAATAGTTTAATTGAAAAAAGAATATGTCGTACTCATTAGATTAGAAAACTAAAAAAATGTATGAATTATCACTTTTGGAAGAGTTTTATTGATGAACCTGAGCTAAGAAATAATTAAAATTAGATACATTAGAAGGTAAGGAAGGCAATTAAAACACACTCATTTCATTAATATTACTTACGGATGTATTTACATTTTCAGAAAATTTAAGACATGTAATAAACATTTACTCACATAAAAAAGTTATTAAACATAAATTTATTCTGGAATAAAAATTATAATAACACTGACCCGCAGTGACCTTGATGTTTATCAAGAAAATTATAAATACAGTATTCTAAGCTGCTCGTATGTATGCATTAGATAGTAGTAAATTAGCCCCAGGCGGTACCCTTTTAATAGATTCAACGCAAACAGTTACCTACTACAGACATGTAGTTTACACTTAATAATTATGCAATAAAATTAAATTAAAATGGAATTGTGTAAATGTGCATGTGCGGGCAGAACTCTTCCAACATTTTCTTTCCCATGGGTGTAGCAGGAAGTTCTTATTCTGATTGCAATTATTGATGAAATTTCAAAAGTACCGATCACACGTATATACATAATCGATGCATAAAAAGAGCACTGTTTGGCCTTTAAGAGTCGGTAAACCAATAGTCAATTTATTCAGAATTATTTCAAAGCGTAAAGTATTTAATCATAGACATACACACAGAAAGAACATTCTCTTGTAATTAGCAGAACTATAGGTAATACGCAAGAAATTGTAAGAGGAGATTAAATTTTAAACTAGTACCGAAATAAGCAACGATCCTTATACAACGTGAATTGTATGCGAGAGTAATATTAAATAATGCTCTTTCGATCGTTTCGACTAAAGCTTTATTTGGAACGCAAAAAAAAGAAACTGTTACACCCATACGACATATTCGAAGGACAATAATGTCGGTGGAATGTAAGGATAAATTTCATTGTCGAAAATTTTAATTACTAGGAAGCGAAATGCTAAAAAGGTGTACTTAATCAAACGAAATGTGGGTCACAAGGATATTTTAAATGAATTCCCTTGTGAATATTTATTAAATTAGGTTGTGCATTAAGAAAACGATCTGTTCGATATCCCGTATATGTCATACTATACAACGTAACATGTAAAGAAACCATTACAATATTAATATTTGTCATTTTAACAGTTAAATTGGCCCAATCAAATATCTTAAGGGTAGGCTTTCTTGCAATTAAATTCGAAAACTTGGTGAGAAACTGCATTTTTACTTCTACATCAAAATGATGTAGAATTTTTACTTTACTTTTTACTTACTTACTTTTCCGTTTCTTTTAATGCACAAACCATTCCTCAATATTCCTGACATAAGGAAATAATTAACTGATTGATTAAAGTAATATCTTAACAATCTCTATAGCAACCTATTGTAAGTAATTGTTTCTTTTTCTTTTATTGGTTGGAATGGTTCTATACTAAATATACTATTTTCTGAAAATACAACTGACTTCAAAAGGTGGCAACACACCATGTTAAATATACTGGAATTTAGTCACGTTTTAGATGTCTGATGTCAAAATTTTATGCAACATAAACAAAAAAGGATTCGTGTATAGCAAAAAAAAATTTTACAAAGAAAATACGTTAAAGAAACTGTGTTACGCTAGTTTATTGCAAAATGCCTGGATGTGACAGAAAGTGCAAAATACCCCGATGGGATAGAATGATAGACGGGTGATAGAAGTTCTGAATTTCAGACCCCCAAAAAAAGTTGCAAGACAATCTTAAAAATCATACATAAAAAAAGGTAAAGTATACTCTTTTTTGCCAAAGATAGATAGGTAGATAGATAGTAGAAAAGAGAAACTCTTGTATTCACTATTTTCAGCATACGTCTTCAACAAATAAGCAGGTAAAACAAATCTGCATTAAACATATCTGTATCTATTACACATGGGCAAGCAGAACGTATTTACCAGCGTTCACTTCAACCACGGATGTATGAGTTTCTGTCTAACAACTTCATCAATGCGGGTTTATGAAGTAACAACTGAAAATGTTCGCTTTCTGGTCCACTAATTTGTGGTTGAAGTGAACGCTGGTAAATAAATCCAAGCTCTCGCATCGATATGCTAAATTGTTTTAGTATATGGCGCCATCTGGCGACGAGTTAACGGACTTACAGTAATATGCGTATCTTTCTTCTTCTGCAATAGCTTTGCTTTCGAGGAGAAATCACTTTCATCGGCGTAGTCTGTTTCATCCGTCAGACGTCACGAGATTATCTGACGTCATTTGTTGATAGGACAAAAAAGCACTATGTCGTTACTTCATAATCTCCCAGTCGTCAGACAGAAACGGTTGAACTGAACACTGGTAAATACATGCTGTGTGTCCACGTGTCTAGATACACATGTTTTATCTGGATTTGTATTATTGAAATGATTCGGCTTCTACTTGACAAAAATCCATAATTTAAAATAGATATAAAGCTAATGGTTAAATCTTCACTTTTTTAATACCTAATCGTAAAACGACAATTGTTTCGTCAACACAGTGGCTTCATCGGGTACTTACAGCTAAAGAGCACGTTACAAGCTGAGTTTCTAGCGTGTTCTTTGCAAACGTTACAAACTTAGTTGAATGAAGCCACTGTGCTGGCGAAATAATTGTCGTTTTACGATTACTTATTAAAAAAGTGAAGATTTAACAATTAGTTTTATCTCTATTTCATATTTGTATTACTTGTAGCAACGCTGAATGCAAGCTCTCGAAACGGCATGCTAAATTGTTTTGGTAAATAGACAGGACTAATAGACGGTAACCCCGCATAGCCTTACTTACATTCTATCGAACTGAATGCGGCGGCATGTTTGAAGTTATAAAATATTAAAACGTCACAATCCTTTAGTATTATTATATAAAAAGCTAATTTGATAAAGATAAGAATTTAAAGAATATTAAAAATATGACATCATATTCCAATAATTAACAAGAGTAGAGACGATAAATAAAGTTTAAAAAAAAACTAAATCGTTACTTCTTGACTTCGAGACAATAAGACAAGTCGTCTTTTCTTCCCACTTTTCCAATTCGTAACAGCGTTGGCTTTGTATTCTAAAGTTACCATTCTTCGTGCTTCTGGTGTACTCTTCTTCTTCAGCTTCTTTTGCTTCTTTTGCTTCTACCGCTTCTTCCCTTGTCAGCATATACCTCGTCTATAAATTCTAGAGAATGTGGTCTGTGGAGTTGCAAAAATTCTAGAGTTGTATCAGTTTCCAGTGAAAACGATATTTCTCTTCGGGCATCGAGAAGGATATTTTTTATTATGTCCTGCGATTCGATTTCGTTGGTATTCACAGGGGGCTGTTTTTATTATTGGCAACTTCGAATATTACCATGAGTAAACGAATTATATTTATAATACTTATGGCGGTCATTTTCAGCATTACAGGTCTACTATACGACACACCAATAACTGCTTTAATTTAAAGTTTGATGAGTTATATATACTACTTGCTTATCTCAGTCATTGTCGATATATATACAAGAACATGTTTACTATTTACTACATACTACTATTGTAGCTTCCTTCGATAAGTTACATCTTTTAGATAAGAAACAATCTAATATAATGAAAAAAATACAGTAAATACTTTTTTCTGTCTGCTTAATAAAACTCAATCAAACAAACGTTTCTTGTGTTAAAACTTTTTCTCTACCTCTTACCGTTAACGAATTATCCCTAGAGGCAGAATTGAAAATTTACAATTTTCAAAAACCCATTTCATCCAGTGTTTTTCCATTGAAAAAAAAATTGCGTAGTACATACCTATATGCGATGTACATGTTCCCAAAGTTTCATAATCTCTTGAATTCCCGAGTCCGGGATCTTCCTTTGTGAGCCAGATATCGCCTACGGTTTTAAAACGATCGGCATGTGATAATCAGTTATGCGTTGAAATGAAGCAAGTGTGTCTTTCGTTCACATCGAAGTAAAGTGAAATATAGATTATCTCCCTTTGTTGTAGATTAATGTTCTAAAAATATCAATTAGACTAGACAACACCGAAACATTTAGGACATGGATGCAACGTGTAAAGCGCCTCTTATACACTCAATTATGAACCAAAACTTGATTTATAGTAACATTTTGAATGCTGCTGCTAACTAAATGGACTGGAAAATCTTACATTTCCTCAGCCTATGGCCGATTTGTCTCGTATTTCCACAACCTATCGCCGGGAAACATTTCACTCAACCCATACATCTATGAGTATGAGTTCGGCTGATTTTGCTTTATTGGTATGCATCATAGAACGCTATCTGCTGCAAGTCCTGCGATTATTTTCTCTTCCTTTGTACACGCAGCATCTCTGGTTCAGCAAGTTTACAGCAACTTAACCATTTTAAAAATGGTCATACTATAAATGTTGTGTTGGGTATTACAGCATTCTTTATTTTCGAATTGTCTCATATATTTGTAAATTCGAAACGCCTTTTTGTACTTGTTGCCTTACTTCCCGATGTAGATTATATTAATTTACAATTTCCATAGTCATATAATCAAAGTTTATCGCCCTGAATAATTAAAGTCACCTATTCATACCAGCTTGTAGTGAATTCTCGTCTTATATTAAATTACTGGATATAGGTTTGCTAACATCTATTTACCTATGCTGATTCTCTATAATTTTAGCCATAATAATAGTGAGATGTCGTGCTAAATAAAACGGGATTTTGTCGTTACTCAAATTTAGGACATCGTAATCGTTCTCCACCTTGCCATGCAAACCTAATATGGGTTGAGAATTTCGAGGAGTCGGATTCAATTATAAAAAGGAAACTTCCAGAACTCCCTTAACCAGAAAGCTGATCTGGGCTTCGTCCGCAAGAAGCCCTCGACGTTCTATTCAGAAACATGAATCAGCTTTTCGTCTCAGCCATTAAAGTCATTGTAACCATAAATTAAAATATAATCCATACAAGATCCAAATTATGCTGAAGTCGAAACTAAAAGAACATTTAGTGCGGCGGTATTTCTGTCAAACGGTAATAGAAATTTACATGTCAATGGCTATATTAACAAACAAGATTGCCGGAATTGGACGCCCCAGTACTTTCCTTAAATTACCCGAATGTCTTTTCTTTAGCTCAAGTTTACAATTTGCTGCACCGGATTATCACATAGCACGAATGAAGCCATATTTATTTCAAAACGAGAGTAGACACAATGCGACGACTTTTACGTGATATCAATTGGTGCAAATGCTTAGACAAATTCGAAAATGTTACAAAGTGCCGTGCAGAAATTCCGCCTTTGATTCGACAATGCATGGAAACGAACGAACGCTACATATTAGATATTTTAAAAATTAAAAGTCTTTATATTGAACTCCTCCAATCAAACGTTTTCGCTTTAACAATCAAACTTGCAAAAACAGTTTTAACGTATGTCAGTTATTTCAAAATTTCCCCTTTTCGTGGGCCGGCGTGTAAATTTATCTGCGTCTATTTAACCCAAGTATTTATAAATTGAAATTTTCAAACTGATTGAAAACAGTTTGACTGAATGCACTTTTTTAGTTGTATTCTAAAATATTAACTCCACTTTTAATTATCAATTTAGTTTTCTTTTACAATTTATGTAGGCAACTTTTTCCTATGTTACAGATGATTTTCCAAACCATTTGATGAGATTTATAAGGTCACATTCTTCTCGGTATATTTCTTTCATTATTCGTATTTCCGAGTTAATTTTGTCTTTTCTGTGTAAGATGCAAAAAAGCAACAAAACAACCGGCTAATATAAGTATATCGCCGCCAGGCGTTGCCCCTCCTGACTGGTAGTTGCCGCGACGAATTGCTCTCTTAGGCATGTATCGAACAAGTTTGGTATAGGCGAAAAGCCAACACAGGGGCAGCGGTTACTACAGTGGTACGCTAATGAGGGCAAGGCAAGCCGAAACAAGTATCCGAAAGTAGATAGTCTACAATGCGAATTTGGTATATATAACAAGTGTTCAATTGAAAAGTCAATCTAGTAGCATGTCATTTACTGAGAACATTTTGAAGTCGTTTATTTTGACAGTTTCATACATACAAATAAATAACAAATAATAGGTATTTATTGAAAACTATACCAAATGTTGAAAATGTTGTCCTTCAAGATCAATGCACTTTAAAATCCTCCGTTCAAAATTTCTGATGATATTCTGCAACATTACTGGATTGTTATTAATTTCCATGCATTTCTGTTCGATTCTCTGTAGCATATCATTCAAATTCAATATAGGTGTTCTAAATATGTTATTTTTTAGATAAGGCCACAAAAAGAAGTCGCAAGGTGTTAAATCGCATGAACGTGCAGGCCAGGCAATTTCAGTATTTCGACCAATTATACGCTCGTCAAAAAATTTTCTTAAATAATCCAAAGATTCTGCAGTACAGTGACAAGGTGCTCCGTCTTGTTGGAAATATGCATTTTGAAGTTCATCATCATGCAACTGATTGACAAATGGTTGTAAAATTTCCGTACGGTACCTTTGAGCAGTTAACGTGCCCTGATAAAATATTGGTCCAATGATTCACCTTTGGCTTATCGCTGCCCAAAGACCAATTTTCTCTGGATGTAGCGATTCTTCATTAATTACATGTGGATTTTCACTACTCCAAATTCTTGTATTTTGTGAATTTAGGTATCCCGTTTTATAAAACCATGCTTCATCAGTAAAGATGACTCTTTGCGAAAGTTCTCCATTATTGTTCATATTTACAAACCAATTACAAAACTGTAGTCTACGTGGGTAATCAATTTCTAACAATTCTTGTACTGCTGTGACACGGTATGGATAAAGTTGCATATCTTTTTTTAATAACTTGTGAGTTGTACTAACAGAAAGGTTTATTTGTTGACTCCAATGTCGAACAGATGTTTGTGGTTTATTTTCCATTATTTCTTCAACACGATTGACAACTTGAGGTGTACGTTTCTTAACTGCTCCGCTGCCTGATTTTCTTAAGAGACTACCAGTTTCAGAAAAAAGTTTTAAAGTTCTATCCAAAGTATTCTTAAATGGTATATAATCTATTACAAAATGTGGAAACTCAACTTGAAATTCTACCATGCAATCTTGACCTGAATAAACCCATAAACCATCAATTTTATTACCACTTCGAAAATAAGCCTGAACTAAAAAAATTTTATGTTCTAAAGCCATTTTAAAACTTAGAAGCAATTTATTTAAACCAGAATCGACGCGCGATTATTTTATGCACTAACTGATATTTGTGATTGACATTATCCAATGTCATTTGAATTTACGTTTACGGAACAACAAACACATACTAATATATTTGCGTCTTATTCTTTCAAAATTTCAAAGTAACCTAGATTGACTTTTCAAATGAACACTTGTTATATATAAAGATGAGATATTGATGCCACATACATAGCCGGATACATTTCGGGCGTTATCGAGTTTGATATCGGCAGCTAGCCGTGCGAATGAAAGAAACCTTGAATTGCAAATTAGTATGCAGTCGTGTCGTATATAAGTATGCCACGATCGGTAAGCTCGATTAACCATCCAAGGTGGAATACAGTGCGTAAATTAATTGACAATTTCCCGGATCTAAAATACGATATATGTATAATAAAATTTGCACAGTGTGCAATAGATTATTGATGTGTGTAGGTGACGAGATTGCTAAATACACGTAAACAGCATAACCTATAGCAACAAAAATGGGGTGTGCCGGTGGCATGTGTCGAATTTGCCATCCCTATTTATGTATTATCGTCTTAATGTAAGATATAATTATATGTAGTGCTTTTCTTGTTTTATTTCAAAATTTCTTTTAGTTAAGAAATATAACAATATTTTATACTACTGTACAGTCTCATAGCTTCTTCTGAAACATCAAGTATGTATATTAAATTTTACATTTACTCAAGTAGTTTCCACATTGCCGTTCAAAATTCACATACTTAATTTATTTTCATTAAACATTCTTAGTACAGGCACTTTACCTGGTGATGTAGTGTTAAACGAGAAAAAAAGTATTTTAAGTTTCAGTTAATATAATTACTCAAAAGAATAAAGAAATTAAAAAAGCAATAAATTTATAAAGTATTAAAAACTAAATTGTTACAGGGTCTCTTTTAAAAAAAATAATGACTTCGCCTTAATCGAATTTGTACGTTTGCAATGCCGCACTTCCTATTCATTTTAGCAAGCAATAATTCACTTAAAATAACTGCATAATAAAATAATACCATCGTACTCAATCAACTTGCACTCTACTTGGATTTTTTTTTTGTTCGACAACTGATACGGGGTTATCATGTAAAATGTTAATCGTCGATTAAGATTTATTTGGAGGCGACTTCTGCTTCGAAGAAGACGAGTAATGTAGCGGTATACTGACATGAAAACAGCGTTATCAGTGAAGATCAAAAGGCACGTATCTACATAAATAAACGTGCAAATTTAATAAACAAAGTAACGGTTTCATTACACGTGCAATCTTATGATCTCCGTATTACTCATGTATATATCTTTAACACAATACTATAATTAAAAATTAATTTTGAATGTTTTATACGCATTCATTTGCGATGCTTCGGGCGCACTGACTTGTTACACGATCGAATACTGATAAAATGTCGGGACAAGCGAGCTCGTCACCAAATTATTCCTTCTTTCGCGATCTTTCGACGTTACGCTTTTATTTTGCTTTTTTGCTATAATGTACCGGTAGAACCCAGGGTAGTACTATTTATTAAAGAACTACCCATTTAATATAATAGATATTTAATATTATATATTAAATGGTATACTATAATAGTAGATAAATACTGGATATTCAATAGTAGAAAAACTTAATCTAGGGAGTAGGTTATGTGTTTTGTGATAAATTGAATTTACTGAATCTCAGGAAATTGTTAACATTTAGGGAATTCTTAAAAATTTTCCAGACAAATAACACAGATCTGCACAGAAAAATATTTTCTTTCAGCTGCATAATATATTTTGTGTAAATATTATGTTTTCTATCACTAGTCTGCTCAATTAAAAAATGATCTCTTTTTACCTCCATCATGCAGATTTCTTGCAAAATACTACTTTAGTCTCATTATGCAGCAAAACTGCTTTGAGACTTCTTTTTGACGAATCAAGAAATCGAGACCACTTAGATATAAATCATATCCTATTTCAAAACACTTTATTAGCCCTTGAACATCACTACAAAAAAAGCTGTCATTTGCCTCTCAGGGGACAAATTTAGTGAATTTTCTCTGTCGTTACCTGCACCACGAAAATAAGGTTCCGGATGACAGGTTTTGGTTTTTTAGTCTTGACTCCAGAAATTCGGCAACAGCTTTCGAAAGGCCTAAATATCTAACCAGGTTATCGAGATCGCTATGAGGAAAAGTTTGAATCCCACTTCAATAAAAAAAATCCGAACTAGATTCCTCCTGCAGGTAGGTAAATATGTTTCCATCCTCTGAATCACTTAGGATATCATCCGAACTGGAAGGTTGGTGCTTGTACTGGTATTTCAAAGCCTTTGAGGTGCTGGACGAATAGCTGAATTAAGGTTTGGGCGATATATTCTTTATATTTGTCGTATTGAGACCATCCGTATCTACCGAAAAGCAATAGCAGTCGGTAGTGTGGTTTTGCTATTCACACCACATCATAGGAATACCAAAATGAAATAATTGTTTTTTACTCTTAAACAACAAACGAAGATCTTCCTCGCGCATTCACCTCACCTTATGAGGAGCCCAGGTTTTGTCTTGATCCCAAGTTTCAACTTGAAGTAAACAAAATACACTTTCATCACAAAATTATTTACGTTTCTTTGTTAATTTTTTAACAGTATATTCACTTTCACTACAAATGAAACAAAAGCTGTCAGGAGAAATAACGCCACCTCTTGATGCCATAGTATATAACTAAAAACAAAAGTGCAGTCACGTTTAAATGCAAAATTTAACTGAGTGTGGATTATACAGCAACCAAGATCCTGAACTTATTTATCTTGTTGAAACAAGATCAAATCTGACAATACCCTTGTTTATTATTTTTCCTAATACCCTGGTAAACATGTACAAACATGCTCAACTCAGCTAGTAAGACTACTCACTGTTCGCCAAATGGACGTTTCAGTCTAAATTAGACTACAAATACCAGTTTTGCGAAAAAGCTGACGAGATTGAAATTTCTCGGTTTTAGTGAGTAAAAATCTATAATAATAATAATATTTATTTATTTGCCCAACAGGTAATCCCAATTACAGAGCAATAAGTACACAAATTAGATGTATGAATACACATACTATGTTAAATTATTACATAACTAAAATAATTTTGATATATAACAAATAAGTAATACCGATAATTATGATGTCAAGGTTCACATATCCTTAGTGTCCACCTCTCCAATGAATATGTCACTATAATATGCCTCAGCATTCCTCATCATGTGGAATATCGGTGATCTCATCAGTAGATTCGTCCTTGGAGTCGACAGCAAGAAAGTAACAGGGTTACGGGTACTAACACTAGGCACATTGAATCTGACCCTAGACAACAGCGCGGCACAATCAATTTTATTGTGGAGAAGATTATGAAGAAACCTTGCGCTGTAGTTAACTCGACGAACAGTCAAAGACTGAACCCCATAGAGTCGAAGCAGTTCTTCATAGGAAGTGTTCCAGTCAGGATATACATGATTAGATTTGAAGAAGAGGTATTTTACAAATCGGCGCTGTATACGTTCAACTGGAAACTGTTGCGAGATGTAGAAGGGATACCAAACAATAGACGCATACTCGAGTTTCGGAACTATAAGAGTGAAATACAAAGATTTTAGCAAGGAGATGCTGCTGAAGCACCCCGAGGCTCGAATGAGGAAGCCCAATGCTCTCGAAGACGAGTGGCAGATGTCCACAATGTGATCATTAAAAGATAGCTCCGGATCAAACGTCACTCCCAGGTCCCTTACTGAGTTTGTGTTATTCAACTGCTGATTATTTATAAAATAACGTGACTGGTGCGTTCTTCCTGGAGAATGACATCACCACACATTTGTCGATATTCAAAGACAATTCGTTCCTCTGAGACCACTCCACAAGAATGTTAACATCATGCTGCAAGCCAATAGCATCACCTGGTTTGGCGATATCAGAAAATAGTTTGATGTCGTCTGCGTAAGCTAGCGCCTGACATCTTAACAGTGGAAAAAGGTCATTCATATATAATGAGAATAGCATAGGTCCCAAGTTAGAACCCTGCGGTACTCCAGAAGCCACTGCAAAGGTGTACGATTTATAACCATTATAAAACACATAATTATATCGATTAAATAAATAAGATCCCAACAACATGTATAAATTCGGAGATAAGCCAAAGCTATCAAGCTTTTGAAGTAGCAACATATGGTTGATGCTATCAAAAGCATGTGAATAATCCATATAAACAACATCCACTTGACCCCTACTGTCCAAGACTTCATTCGTATATTGCGTAAAGCAAGCTAGATTTGTAGTAGTAGACCGACTTTTCATGAAACCATGCTGGTGCTCTGTGATATATGAATGGGTATTGAAGTAAATAGCATCAAACAAAACTTGTTCGAAAATTTTTGCAAAGTTTGATAAGAGCGAAATCGGTCTGTAGTTTGAAATATGTCTGCTGTCACCCTTCTTGAATACAGGAACAAAACGGCCGTACTTCCATCTATCGGGGAAGGATGATGTCTGCAGTGCTAGGTTTATAATTTTGGTTAGTGGTGCTGATAGAACAAATTTGGTGTCCCTGATCAGGAAGCTGGGAATGCCATCATCACCAGAGGTAAACCTATCAGGAAAAGACTCAGAAACAGTATAAAAATCCTGTGCAGTTTCTTCTTGGTTGTAGACCTGTGTAATAGGCTATCCTCTGGTAATATGGCAAATATTGAGTTTAGTTAAAAGCTCTGATAATTGCCTAATGCACTTATTTCGCAGCATATGCCAAGGGTAATATATTCATAGCAAAAACACGGAACGCACTTTCTTTCCTTCGTAGACAATCCATAGTTACCTGTCCAGACCGATAAAGTTCTACCCTTAGAGGAAACTTGAAACGAATCAAAACAGATTACTAAGTTCACATTATTTTATACATTTATACAAGGGCGATTTGCATTGTTGTTATAATTTTATTTAACAACAATGCAAATCGCCCTTTAATAAGGTATATTTTTGTAAAGAAAATTTCTATACAAATACGCTAATTTTATATTTTTCGCAGACTAGTTGGGATCAAAAATTTCAAGTGGATCAACATATTGGAACTAAAATTCACAAATGAAAAGAGGCAAACACCCACGCATTGTTTCAAGAGTTCTGTTCGGTTAATATAGATTGCATTTGTGTTTTTAGTTTTATTTAAATATAATCAAATGGACTTAGTTGTATTTATTTTATGTATTTAATCATAGGTTTAAATTGTATAATAATTGTAAATACAAAATGTATAGAAAGGTCTTGGAGTTTTCCACATATTTAATTTAGTTAATTGCCTAGGCCTGCTACCTTGCTTTATGCATTCTCTTATTTTCTACGGCTATAAAACTATTTATTCAATACAGGCACAACCTTCATTTAAATCCGTTCATTTGCTTGTTATAAACCTTTATAATAGCATAAGTTTTATTGTTATATGTTATATTTCATGTATTTTATTTAATGTATTCATATTTTACGATAGGTTTAGAGATCTCGGTTTATGATATGTTTCCTGTATTCATCGAATACTGTACGTTATCTCTAGCCTACTTCCTGTTTATTGTAATTTACTTACTTGGTAGATTACCATTCAATAATATTGTGTATTTGGTATTTAATAGTTATTTTGTTTCCCCATAATTAAGGTTTCATGTGTATATTGTTTATTTTAATACATTTATGACGTTGGTAATACAGCATACACTCGTCTTTGAAGGGTAAAATATATGCATGGCAATTTCTGTATAATTAATTGAGTTGTTTTCTCCCTCTCTTGTAGCTGGCGGGGACAAAACTTTCTTGTCAAAAAGAAGTTAAAGCAAAATTTAGTTCCAACCCAGATCTCAGCGATCTCACTACAAGAAAATATTATGGACTATCCAGTTTCTCGGCCTTTACTATTAAGACCAGATTCATGCATTTGTATTAAGTTTAACGGAACTCCAAGATTAAATTAATTATCTTGTAAATATATTAGTGTCATTCAAACTATTAGATTATTTCAACTCACATAGTTCGGTCGATACATACTGAAAACTTTCTTCAAACCAGGAAGACCAAACAAGTTCCTTACAAATATAAAAGTGAAAAATTCCTCTCAGTAGAATTTTTTTAAAGATCTGAATAACCCCTTCGTGAGTTCAAAAACTCTTCTCTCCAAAAACTCGTCTACCATTCATTCCAAAAAAATTAATACTTAATCTTCAGATTTTAAAATTTCTATTTCTTCAATATTGTGTTAGGGCGTATGTGGCTTGATTTAACACTTCTTCGAATCACGGGTGGTAAATCCGCGATGACTAGTCTTTATTGAAACATCGTTGATTCAAATTGTGAATGGAAGGTCTTCTCTCGCTCAGTGGTCCGCAAAAAAGCAACACTTGTTGAAGGCACAAGCCTCTATAATTATTAAATATAAGAAAACAATGTTAAACAAACCACAAGCAGAACATATTATTCTGAAACTTCGTTACATTTCTTAATCTAGTAACCCTTGAAGCTGCTCGAAATGACACGTGTGATCTCGTTGATAGTTCTTAGCAAAATTTAACTTTTAATTCTAAAATATTAGCCAGGTAAAGAAAATGTGGTCATAAGACTCCACCCTATTTCTTATGATTGGTCGAAACAGGATAGGTACATAAGTTTACATAAACTTGACATCGCTACATTGTATGGAATAGATAAAATATGAGTGAGGTACATACGGTTTTACTCATGCCTCGACCTTGGGTAAATTGTATGTCCGAAATACTATTATCCAAAGGACTTTTGAGAATGTGACTAATAAAAATTGTAGAAAGTCTGTCTGGCTTAACGGACAACTACGTGTTTATAAGAAGAGGCGGCAAACCTTCGATTTAAACATACAATGCTTCACTGATGTGTCTGAACATTAGGTGACCAAAGCGGCTACATCTTCAAGTAAAAACAATACAAATAGAAAAAGGCCTGAATATATAACTGTAAACTAAATTATAAACACGTATTTCAAAGTCCATTTTCTAAGAAGAATGAACCAAAACAAAATAGCGGTTAATGCAAGCCGTCCTTTGAACAATACTTCCTGGATAAAGTATGCAATACTTGCAATGCAATACTTAGAATATGAGATCCTTACAAGCTAACGCTAATAGTATCTGTAAAAAATAAAAGATAAACCATCACTCTTAAACATAAGTGTCAACATTATTTGACACTAATGTTAATGTTTATTAACTATATAAATGTTAATTACATTCTATAAAGTATTTCTGAAACCAAATCACAAATGCCGCACGATTAAACATGTCCAATGAAAGTGCTCAATCTTAAAAAACATTTATCAATATTCATTTTAACAATTTTATTCCTCGCAGTCAGACCTGGCCAACATATTAAATTGTAGGCCCCGCCAGGCAATTTTATATTTCTATTGATACTTGTTCTATCTCGTTGTGTGTATACAAAAAATAAATAACTAAATAAATAAAAATTTGCAGGTGTCATTGTTAATTACGCAAGTGCAAGCACGAACTACCGTTCTATGTTTGATATCCACGAACGCCAAATGTTACTGGAAAAATCGGTTTCGTTAGGCGACCATCGTGAAAATCTGCAATTGAAGTAAATTGACCTATAGTACTACAATGAAATGGAACAAATTTTTGCAACCACATCAAAAATTATTTTTACAATACTTACATTATATTCGAGCAATATACCAATTAAAGACATTTTGCACAACGAGTTGTAAGTACTTTTGGATCCACATATTGCTGTGAACTTTGCTTTCAAATATATTTTATTTAAATGGATGATTGTGTGGGTAGTTACACAAGCATAATTTTTGTTGAGACTATTTATATTATTTGAGTATCTCAGAGCCATCCTTTTGGGTTCTACACAACTAGGCCTAGCGTCCAAAGTAAATGCAAAGAAATAATACATACGTTATAAAATTATGTTTGAGACTGACATAAACAATAATGAAGAATGTCGTAATCCCTCTGAATAAATGTATAAATTTCAAATTATAACGAAATCTTGTCTAAACAAAATTCAATATTGTAATCGAAAAAACTTATTAATTAACCATGTTGTCCAGATCTTTGGACACATGGCGTAAGAAATTTATTGATTCGTTTTCAGTTGATAAAAACACTGGAGGAAGGATGATTAATGAAAATTTTGTTATGGGTAGCCTGGATGAAAATGGACAAGGCAAAGCTGAGTAACTGTATTACGAAACGTTAGTCTACATATCAAATCATATCAGCACAGAAGATGGTGGACATCTGGGGCCATCATTTACAGTAACTTTTCCAGAAATTAATAATATAGTCCATACTGTTGTAAAGAGTAACTGTTGAATAAAAGTTTGAATGCCGCAAACATCTCAACCCAATGACTATGCAATATTTTGCATCAACATTTAATATGAAAAAAGCCAACCATGAGATGACTATTGAGCTTGCTTACCGTTGAACAATTGCGAAGTCGTGTTACACGCTTAAACGAAATCCAATAGAATTTTCTCGTCGATATGTCGCCGAACATAAAAATTAGATGAATTGCTATACTCCAAAGCAGTCAAAACAATGAATGTCTTCCGATCAATGGGCGCTCCAAGCAAAGAAAAAAAAAACGGTGTTTCGAACGATGCTTTTCTTAGATTCCAAAGGCGTAATCTTTTTGGATTACTCACGGAAGAGAAGCACATTAACTGGAAAACTATGTTGATATACTGACCCTTTTTGATGTCGAACTAAACATTCAACTGCTATTACAATTGCTAAATTTTAGGAGGTGGAAGAAGAGTGCGTCGTCCGTCTTGTCAGCGGAATGAATTTAATAGAATACGATCCTTGACGAAGCTCGAGATCAGAAAAGCTTACATTGATTATCAGTCCCGCGTAGAAGCGCAAATATTTTATAATCCTGCTTCTTTCTGGAAATTTGTAAATAACAGAAGGCACAGTTCTAGGATACCTGATTGCATGGTATCTAACGATCATGAAATTATTACGCCTCAGGGTATAGTGGACACGTCGGTCTTTCGTTCGCAATCTGCAGCTTCCTCTTCTATGTGTTTTTGCACTAATATTAACACAATATGATGCCAAGTTACTCCCTGTACAGTCTTGAACTGCATTCGTAAGCTCAAATCTAATCAAACATCTGGTGACGACGATCTACCAAGTTTTTCCATTAGAGATTATGGACATGTTTTATATGAACCCCTAGCAGTAATTTTCAATTTAATTATTTCTACTGATTTCTTTCTTGAATATTAGAAGATGGGCAGGATTGGAACAGTCGATAAAAGTGGTAATCCTGGTGATATTTCCAATTATAGACAAGTTACCATATTACGCAATTTTGTCAAGAGTTTCTAACCTTCAATATACGAACAAATAGTGTCTGAGACACGTCATCTGATGTCTCCTTAGAAACAAGGTTTCATTTCTGGGCGTTCCACCACCACTAATTTGGCAGAAATAGCGCAGTTTATTAGCAAAGGTAACGATGAGCGCCTTCAGGTCGATGTAATATATACGGATTTCGCCAAAGCTTTCGATTCCATAGATTACTCAACAATAATACCTAAATTAGATGTCTTTGGCCTCTCTCGTTTGTTGTTGAATCTCACTTCTTCTTACTTAGGTTCTCGCTCCTGTTATGCCGGTTTCAATCTCAACCCTTGACATTTCTGTCCAACATCCGGTGTACCATAAGTCTCTAATTTGGAGGCTTTACTTTTTAATATATTTCTTAATGATTTACTCTGTTCATTAGATTGCGAAGTATGTACTGGCTTACGCGGATGACTTAAATCTCTATATGAAAGTTGCGAAAATTGAAAATTATTACGCACTTGATAACAACTTGAAGTTGGTGCATAATTGGTGTAATGAAAACAACATCTCTATAAATATTGACAAATATGCAATTGGGACATATTCAAGGATTGCGAATTCATATCACTTTCCATACAGTGCAGACCAAATGGTGATACCTCGTAGATCTGAAGTCAAAGATTTGGGGATTTTCAATTTACCGCCCATATTTTTTCGGTTAGTAACGCTGGTTCACAGTCTTTGGGCTTCCTGATAAGAACTTGTCGTGACTTCAGTAATCCGTTGACTTTAAAGAGTTTGTTTTATGCTTATGTGCGGAGTGTGCTGGAGTATGGTGCAGTATAGTTGTGTGGTATCCATACTACGCCTAGCAACAGATCGCTCTAGAGAGAATTCAGAAACGTTTCCTTAAATACCTCACCTTCAAGTGCGACTGAATTTATTCAATTCGTGGGACGTACAACGCTTTGGTCATTAGATATTGTTTTCGGTCTCTAACTAGAAGGGAAAACCCAAGTGCCCCCTTTCTTCTGAAACTGGTCAACAACTTCATGGATGCATCTGGTCTGCTCTCAGGTTGATTTACTTGTGCCGGCTTACCGTACGAGTTCGTGTAACTACGTTTATATTACCAACGGCTAGATCTAACGTTTTAAAGAAGGCAGGTCTATTACACATGACGCGAAATTGCAACACCTTGGATCTGGACCCATTCTAAAATTAGAATTGTTTTCTTTTAATTTTTATATAAATATATTTTGGATTTTGAATTTTCTTTTTTGGTGTATCGCTAATTGGCTAATGGCTTGCTGATGGATAATAAAGTTTATTATTATTGTCGAAAAAAAACGAATTGCCTAATCCACCATATTCACCAGATTAGGCTCATCTATCCTTCTTTCCAAACTTGAAAAATAACTCGAGGAAGAGATTAGAGATACATGAAAAAGGTGATAGTCACAACAGATGTCTATTTTGACTAGCTTGCGCATTCTTCCTTTTTAGACGGCTTAGGAAATTGGAAAATCGCTGAACTAACTACTGTGTAGAATTGGATGGAAATTATGCTGAAACGCCAAATATATTTTTTACTCATTAGTATTTTATTGAATATTCATTCTTCCCTCTAATCTTCCTCTTATATCCAAAAGACCAGCACGACCGTAAATTTAAAATTATATTAAACTTAAATTCGAAATATATATTTTAATTCGATAATATGATTATCGTTCAAATCGTCTAAATCAAACTTCTATTCTTGGAAATTTAAAAGATAATTTACCCATAAAATTCGAACATTATTATCATGATCATAACAATTATACAAATTGGGGCTTAAATATATTTAAATACGGTTCTGACGTCTGTGGTCAGCAAGAAACCGCGGGGACTACGGGTCGAAGGTTATGTGATCGCGATGACCATCTACAAAATTCCATTGGGCGTTAAAAAATAATAAATATGCAAGAACGGATTAATTTCAGCATATAAATTACAAAGAACTGAAAAGTAGGACCTCGCGAATAATTTCATTTTAAGCTTACTTACCGGGTATGACTTAATATGCACGTTGGTATGAATACAAAACGATTTTCGCAAAATTGTGTTTCATGTTGTGGGCGGTTTTTTTCTTCATTATTTATTTGTTTGTTTTTTTCTCTCGTTGGTTCCCGGTATGCGGGAAGGTTATGTATTCTTTTTGTTGAATTACCGTTGTTCTTATCCAGCAGATGT
Source organism: Melolontha melolontha (assembly GCA_935421215.2). Lineage (NCBI taxonomy): Eukaryota > Metazoa > Arthropoda > Insecta > Coleoptera > Scarabaeidae > Melolontha > Melolontha melolontha. The sequence goes on along the minus strand of OW285237.1, from coordinate 76,369,196 downwards.
ACAGATGAAGTATAACCTTTATCCCTTACCTTATTTAAATACCGTATTTTTCTCTTGCAAAATTCCATTGATTCATTTCGGTGACTTAAAGTATAAATTAAGTATACAATGTAAAAAGAATATCATTTACTTTTAAAGTAAAATACCATCTCGAATGCCTATTAAATGTATTTAAAAAATTCCATGCGAACAAAATATCTACAATATGTTCACTTGACTTTTAAGATAAAGTTAATGACTGCATTGGAATATAGACTTCTACATCGTAAAACTCTCATAACTTAAAAATTCAATCAAGTTAGGCTAATAATGGTCATTTAACATAAATGTGCATATTTTTACAATTACCTTACTTTCTTTTTGCAAATAGCTCGAGTACATGATTTATGGAAGATGGAATCTCTGTGCTAGTCGACCACAAAACTGTATTGAAATCTTCAATATAGTGTAAGTTAAAGAGAGTCGCACTCAATAGCACAACCATAACAACTTTCTACTAAGTTCCACGAAGACCTAAAAACAACACGTCGCCTTGAAGATCGAATATTTCATGACCTGTTACCATACTTGACTGTAAAATATTTTCAGATTCCAAGAAAGTTGACTTTAATTATGGGTTGTTTGCTGGAAACTACACACATGATATTTGTAATGGCTGTATTTTTTAATCTTCCTCCTTTAGATTTTATAATAGTAGACGTATCCTTAATTACAATAACAAATTTGATCAACTCCTGGTAAATTGCTAACATATAATAAAGAATCAATGTCCCAAAATAAATCTTTATAGAGCTACTACGAAAGAGGATCTCTTTGCTCCACCTCTGACCCACTCTGAATAAAAAATTGGCAAATATCTTTTATTTTTCAACATAGTCTCCATGAAGGTTATCACATTTTTACCATCGATGTTCTAGAATTTCTAATGCTTCTCAGAAAAAAGATTGTTCAACCTCTGCAAACCAGTAATTTATTGCACATATCACATCATTATCTGACGGAAATCCTTTAACACGCAAGTACTCTTTAAGCTTAGGAAAAGCTTAAAAATCTGGCGAATATGCCGGATGCTCAACTAATTCGAAGCCTACTTGGCCTATTGCAGCTATTGCAATGGCGTATTTGTGACTGGGTGCATATCCTAATGCACACATTTACGCAACGTCCCCACATTTCCTTTATCAAAATGCGTAATTTGGGAATTAAATTGGTATAACAAGCATCTATAATTGTTGCCCCTACCACAGAAAATTTATTAAAATTACGCCTTCAGCATGGGAAAATACGGATAGCTTAACCTTCCCCACTAAAGGTTGCATCTTGAATTTTTTCGCCAGTGGTCATAATGATGGATCCAGGACTTAATTGTCACTAATCTTGCAAGAAAATTTTCTTTGGTGTGTCAATACCGCATCAAAAAACGACTGCAAATATCTTTTTGAGTGAGTTTGCACATGTGCATCTGTTAACATTAGTGGTACCCATCTTGCAGACAATTTTTCATGTTCAATTCAGCTATAATTATATTATGTATATACCACATGGTATTAGAGACCAGTATCTTCTAATATTTGTCAAATAGTAACGTCACACGTTGATCTTGCGCCATGATATCATGAACCTTCTTAATAGCTTCTTGGGTAGTGACGGTTATGTGCGGTTCCGCCTGCATGTTCGTCTGTACATCACTGTCTACCACATTTAAACCCCCGACACCATCTTTCTGTGTCATATAATACTGCAGATTCGTCTAATGTACCCACCAAATCTTGATGAATTTGAGTTGGGGGTCATATCCTTTAACGGAGGTATTTAATCACCACTCATTGCTCGATACGATCCATATTGATACTGATATGTAGCTCTCTCGACCACGTGCGTCTATTACAGGCGCACTTAAATAGGTTCAAACTTGTACGTTTCTGGCATTAGTCTATACATAGCAGGTTACAATGCGACTTAATGGTAAATAATTGTTTTGGTTTATAAATGGGTCAGGGGCGTAACAAAGGAATTAACACTCGTAATATAATTTTGCATGTCATTTCACTATGTATCGTTTGGCTTCGATTGCTTATACATTTGGTATTGTTAAAAAATACAACAAATCCATCAATAAATATCGCTCTTCTAACCGTGTGGATCTTTTTTAAATATAAAATTCAAGATTTTCACAAAGGAGCAGGTGAAAAAACCCCATAACCAGAAAACTAATAAAATAACAAATTAATAAACTCATATACCTAGTATAACCAATTTAGAACAATAAATCGAGAAAAAATAATGACTACAATAAAAATAGGAATAATTTAACAATGTCACTTTGACAGCTATTACTAAAATGGAATTTTCTCACCAAAGCTCAGCGAAAAAACAAACCTACACTTAATCAGAAATATAACGCACAGCTTAGTCATATAGTTCCAAACAAAATCACACAAAATTATGAGTTGGTATTTAAAACGCGGAGCGCATTTGAAGATGTCATATGTTTCTGTCGTAAAAGTGATTTAATACACTAATATTTAATTTTCCATTTATTTTTTAAATCAAATAAGATTCTGTAGCATAATGCACACATATGCATAAGCTGTATAATCTATAATTGTAACAACTGAACAATGCATTTTGAATACTGTTTATATACCCTCTTTACTAAATATCCAGCAAAAAAACAGGCTAGTTATTCTTAGGGTTATTTTACGAGTTTTTCATTGAACGACTTTCGAAATCACGCCTTGTTTCGAAAATGCAGGACGACAAGAGACCAAAAAGAACATATATTGGTTCTAAAGTTGCAAGGCAAGGTAACGAAAATAGCCGTTACCTTGCCTTGCAACTTTAGAACCAATCTATGTTCTTTTTGGTCTCTTTTTTGTGTACTTTTTTAAATATGTAGAGGAACGTTAACAACCATACCCTTTGGCCACGCAACTCACGGCTGGACGCATTATACTTCAGTTTGGATTTAGATCAGGTACTTCTAGGGCACTATTTACTCACATACTAGTTGAGAATCCGTGAAGGTCTTTTATCGCCACATTAAAAAAAAAGCTACATTTAATTACTTGCCATCTATTAAAAAAAACCTGCTTAAAATGACTACAACCAGTTAGAATGGCCGCATCAAATTTTCTTCGGAAGTGTTTCAAAAACACTACAGCTGCTTGCTACTACATTGCACACTTCAATCGAACAGATCGTATCACGGGTTGTTTTTTCCTTCCTGCATATTCAGTTCACTGTTATTTTCTTTTGGACAGTTCGATATACATATAGAATTTTCATATGGTATAATTGTTTCCTATTTTGAACAGCATTTTTAATAACACAATTGTGCCTATTGTACAGGCTATTTATTGTCTTGAGTTGAATGTTTACGAACGATCATTTAATTAGGAATACGATGTATTCAACATTTTTTTAAATTAATTATTCGTCTTATTTCCACCATTTTTATTGTCTAGTTGGTATATTTCTTATGTGTTTCTCGCATTTGAACCACGGATTTTTCAAGGAACTGCATATCTTGATTTCTCTTTTCTTCATTTTTTATCGGGAAATTTACGTTCTTTTCGCTTGGTCTGTCAACGAAGTAATTGACGTCGGAATTGAAACTTAATCAACCACGCAGGTCTCCATTTTCTCCTTTAGACAAGATCGTTTCCCTTTTTGAAGTATATTTTTTTGGTGTTCATCCTTACTGACATCGTACATTTTGCCAGAGTGTTGCAAAATTGCGTTTTCTTTATTCTTTTGAAGGGTCGTAGTAAGTAGTGGATGGCCTCCGTCGTTTTTTTTTTAAATACCATACTGACTTCCATTTTGGAGTGGATACTATTTTAGAACTTAATTTAGATTATATTTCGATAAATAGGGATATTAGATAAGTTTCTACCCAGGGGACAACAGTCTGTCTTTTGAATAAAATCTTTGTGCAATGAATTTGTAGATATATTTTAGTCATTATCATGATTCCGAACTTTTAATGCTATTTTAAACAGACTATAAATTGTAGTTTAATACGTATATGTATTGAGGAATTCTGGTTAAATCATTTTTTTTACGTGATATTCGCAATTTTGTAAAAGCATTTAATTCATTATTGTCGTACATTTATTTAGATAATTATCGTTCATATATTGTTAATTAACTTTTATAAAATTTAATTCAAGTATAGCAAACGTCAATTAAGTTGGCGCGAGGAGGGGTAAGTTCGCGCAGGATTAGAAGTAGTGGGGAGATTTGTATTTGATTTTACATCAAATGTCCGATAATTCTAACCTCTGAGCGTGTATCACTTTATGATCCCCTAGAAAAGACATTATGTTCCGTCAAACGTCAATGACAAATGTATTCTGACAATTACTTGAGTAGTGGGGGTTGACGTTTTTAAAAACGGCTTCTGCGCACCCCCTCCTCGCGCCAACTTAATTGGCGCTTGCTATACGTTCCATCGCTTTAGTTTTTTTTTTTTTTTAATAATAGTTCACAAACGTTTTTTTTTCATTATCATTATAAAAATTTATTCCGAGATAATTCTTTAATAATATCTAAATTTAGTTGATTCACGTAATGCTAAGTATTGAGTTTTGAATTGATGATTAATTAGTCAATTTCACATAACTACTTAGGACCATTTTTAACACTTTTATTTGTTTTCTATTTTTTTTTACTTTGCTATAACCTTGAGACACTAAGGATATATATTATAATGTTTTTTTTCTATGAATTTCTATTGAATATTATTAATAATCTCATCATACATACTGTATATGCAATATCTATGTAAAATTCCACTACAGATCTGAAGTTAAATTATAATTTTTTTATCTAGGTTAAAGCTAATTTTTGGTGTATTTTACTGAATAATTTATCTGTTTTGACATTTCCAAATCGATTCAGTTTAAACTCAGGTATTTGAATATGTATTTATCATATGCAGCGAGATCTAAGCTAAAATATGTAGCACATGAATTGTTGTAAATATGGAATACTGGTATTCCATATTTGGACCTCTTTGTAGTAAGACTTTTTCCTTTTATTTTAGAATGCCACGAAAGTGTAAACGTCGGATCCGTGAAAATAATGGGAAGCAATATAGTGAAAAAAACATGAAGTCAGTCAGCAATTAAAGCAATCAGAAAAGAAAATCGGATATCTTAAGGCGGCAAAATTTTATAACGTTGCCCGTCCAAGTCTTTTGTCTGAATCAGAACACCAATATACCTCCAGAAAAAGTAGCAGAAACTAAAGTAGGAAGAAAATGTATACTTGTAAAAGAATTGGAAGAGCAATTGGTAGAATATATTCTGAAAATTACATCCAAATTTTACGGGTTTAGAATGCGAGATTTGAGGCGTCTTGCTCATCAGTTAGCTTCTAGAAATAACATTAAACATGCCTTCCATCCATGAGGTTTAGTAAGAAGAACATGAATTGATCTTTATTTTTTGAAATAGCATCAAATTTATCAATAAGGAAAGTACATCATTTGCAAGAGCCGCTGGCATTTGCAAAGAGAGAGTTATTTGTTTCGTTGATCTACTTGAAAAGGCACTGAAAAATGTTCCTTATTTACTTACTTTATGCCGACGCGCCCTTTCACCTAGTAAAGTTTTACTTCCACTTGCTTCTTGATTAACTTATAATAACAGTGTATTATCTTTAAAATTATGGGATGGAGTTAAAGATGTTATCTCTATTAAGCACTGCCTGTAGCACAATTTTACTGTCGCTCATTGTGCATATCTTGCTAGGGTGTCTGCATATTCTAAGGCTCTTGAAATAGCTTCCCCTTCGGCAGAGAAGCTAGATATCTTTTCATTTAGCATAATTTTTCGACTTTCTTTGATTTCATCGCCATCAAAGGCACATATCGGCATCCAATTAAGGTTTTTAAAGCATCAGTAAACAATAATGTAAATTTTGCGAGCGACTCCTTGGCTGACAGAAAAATTTGCTTGTTTAATACAAGATTGTCTGTATACGGAGGAAATGTAACATGAATCGGTTGCAGACTTTCAAAGTAATCAATATTTAGGATCGTCTCATTCTCAATGCTACTATTGAATTTTTCCACATCTCTGTAAGCTACTGCTAGCTTTTAATTGTTCTTTAAACACATAAAACTTAGTTCTTGAAGAATGTATTCCATATTTACACTATATTTTATCAAGTAGTGATTTTGCAGTTTCTGATACGTAGACAAAGTCCTTTAATATAGTATTTTGAGGTAACACTGAATTACATTTTACATATAAACTACTTTTATTTTTAAATTTAGTATTATTTGTTCATTTCATCTTGGATACGGTTACCACACGGTAACACGGTCATAACGCCCGTGGGCGTAATAACCGGTCATTATGACCAATATCGCCCGGTAATTTATTTACAGTGTTAATGCTATGTGAATATAGGTAAATAATGCCCGAGAAGAAAAGATATACTTTTTATAGAACTAATAATTTTAGTTTTTAACAAAGTCAAAAAAAAGAAGCAACACTTTAGCATTCTTTAATAAAATGAAGAGTATATAATCATTGACAACTTGAAAACATCAAAGTGTCAACAAAATTCATTTAACATACGTAAAACTTAATATGTGTTTATTTTCAACAATTTTAAAAAGAAAGAATTAAATTTTTAGCATTATTTAGCAAATTTAAAAGCTTTCCAAGTTTATTAAAGTTCTTGGAAGAAAAACATCTCCACTAGTACATTGACAAGCCAACGAGGATTTATCTGATGCTGTAACATAATTTAATATCATGCTTAGATACTCTATTCTTAGAAGAAATGCTTTCCTGTATCGTTGATTCAAGGTGTCATATTAGATGCGTAACGACCGTCAACGACATGACAGTTGACAGAAATCTCGCAACATTTCCAATGTAAATTGTCATAAATTGGAGGAACCACTTTTGTTCTCAGTTGTTTCAATTAATGCTTTGGATAATTTGATTTTAACCCTATATTGCACGAAATTTAATTTTTCAAAATAATTTTCTTATACAATGTTTTTCAACGTCCTTTACACGTAAAAAAATAACAAAAAAAATATTAAATTGATTTTTCAAAAATTTTTCACTGTTTTTTTTTTTAGCCCATTTGGGAACATTATGCCAACATGACACAGTCACTAATATTGCACGAAAATTATGTGTGTTCATTTATTACATCCTACATTATGGTAATCAAAGAAACAATTCTTTTTTTCATATAAACATAAATATACTTTACATTTGACACAATATATTCGACTTTTTCCATTGCAGCCTTCCAGACGGCAACGATTGCGTTTTTCGGAATGATGGGGCCAGTGACCAATACCATCAGTTCTGGTTTCAAAAGGAGGTTGAACTTCTTTACACTTCCTTTTTGTCTGCTGTGGCTCAAATGAAGCACTGCTTGGCCTTCCTCGTTTCTTAGTTGATGCATTACTTGCCCCTATCGTGGTCAGCACTTTTGCTAATTCGATCTTGAATTGTAGGAGAGGCATTTCTCCATATCTCTGAGGCTGATCCCGACTGTGACGTTGTGCTATTCTTCTGTACAACAGCCATGAATTACATACAACGACATCTATCAGGTGGAAAAATAATCTGTGATACCACTTTTTGGATCTGGTTCGAATTCTATACAGACCAAGTAGGGAGTCCAGAAGATCCACCCCTCCCATGTGTTTGTTGTACACCTTTACAACGTCTGGGCAGGTAATATCCTTCCTAGCCTTATCAGATTTGAAGAATCTTTGAACCTTGTGTGATGGCTGACTGCCAGCAAAAGTGGATAGCAGCGTGACCACCTTCTTGTCGTACCACTGTACAGCCTTCACTTGCTGGTTTCTGTATTTGGTTACTTTTTCTACAAAAGAACCTCTACCTTTTTGTTTCCAAGTCTTTTCCGTGGGAAAGCTACACCCCATTAACCTGTTTGTTCTCACAGTTCCTACAAAATCAATTCCATTTTGTGACAAATGGGAGAACAAAGGAACGCTCGTAAAATAATTGTCACAGTACAATTTGTGATGCAGATTCTTGGGTATGTGGCGACTCATTCGAGCAACAACATTACTTGAGGAACCAAAATCTTGTTCCCCTTCTGCTACTTCTGTTTGTCCAGTGTACATTTGGAAGTCATATGAAAAACCACTGACCCCAGAAAGAACCCACAACTTATAACCCCACTTATGCGGTTTCTTTGGATTGTATGTTTTGAATGAAATTCTACCCTTGAAGGGTACTATTTGTTCATCACAAGACAAGTTTTCCTCCATTGGTATTTTACTGCACACGGACTGAATATGATCAATAACAGGTAGAATTTTTTCAGTTTTATTTTGCATTTGCTGATTGTCATTGAAATGTAAGTATCTTTTTATTTCTTGGAAACGGTTGACCGGCATAACATCAGCAACTTGGGGTACTCGCGTGTCTGCACCCCAGTACTGTCCTGTACTGGGCAATTTTATTATTGACATCCACAGTAAAATGCCAATAAATTTTAGTATTTCGTCCGTTGTAGTGACGAAAGGGCGATTTGGATTAGTTTGAACAGAATAAAGCATTGACATGTCTACTATCATCTTCAGAAATTCATCAGTGAAGAATAGTTTGAAAACGGCGTAAGGAGTGACAAGCTCTAAAATTTCGTCTGGTAAATCAGTGTTACCGCAAAACCGTACACTGTCGTTTTCTGTGAAAGTCTCTTCCTCCTTCCACACTAATTTCTTACTTTTAGATTTAGAAGAAAATTGGATATTTGCTAAGGTACTCAATGGTTGTTCGTCTTCAGAATCGAATTCGTCAAAATTTCGAATTCGTCAAAATTTTCTTGATTATTAGCCTCATTTTCAATCACATTCCGATGTTCTTGAATTTCTTCAACATCATCTGCTAGAACAGAATCTTCACTATCACTAGGAATATCTCTAAGCTGGTAAGAATCATTTGTCTTTCCATAAAAAGATCTCGAACTGATGGGTTCCCACTTTTCATCCATTTTATATTTTGTGCACTTTATGAACAGTGTTCCCAAAAAGGCACAAATACCTGTGTCAATGTTTACAGGTAAGTATATATGATATAACAAAAATCAAATAATACGTACCTTTACTATACTGTAGCACACCTTACGGAATTTTTTTTGAACTCGGAAGCAGACTTTATAACAAAACTAACATCACCAACCAAAGTTGACAACAGGTAACCTCAAATCTGCTTGACATGATCATCTGTTTGAATAATTTTGGTCGTAGTACTGTGCTGCCACCTGTAGCTGAGTAGCCCAATTTAAAGGATAGTATTCCCTAATGGGACCAATGTGCATACCGATGTTATTTCTTTGAAAATAAAGTTTTTAGAATGGTGTTCCCGAATGGGCACAAAATGCAATATAGGGTTAATTACCCTTAAATATTAGAAATCTATAAGAATTTAATAAAATGGTATTCCATATTTGCACCTTCTTCTCTACTTTTTATCTTCAAAACATTACAATGAGACGACGTATAATAACATAAATCAAACAGAACATGTCCATATCCTACATAATATACTGATAAGCACTAAATCTTGCGGTTTTTTTTTTCGTCGAACACATTACCGTATATTAATTAATGTCAAGTTTAACGTAGCATAGACAACGACTTAACATCGCAGTTACGGATTATTACCGATAAATAATCTTTCTTTATTATCCCAGAACTACTCCGATACAAGTTCCTCAGAGAACCCGAGTAGTTGGTAATGTATTTAAATCTCAATAATAAATGCGTAATACCGGTTGGATCTAGGCAAACCTGTGTATTTTCTTATATATTTTTTTAAAGACTCCGCGTACACTCCATATCAATTTCTTCCGATAAAACAATTAACCAGCACAGACGGTCGACATAAATACGAAACTTTATGCCGACCATCTAATACTTACTGTTAATCCGCTTCCTTATAAGTAAGATCTAATAATAATATACACGGACAGAGACGTATAAATGTCACAATAATAAATTCATTCATAATTCAAATCGCATGCTTCCAGGAACAGAACGCTGCCACACGGAATATATGAATTATAATTGGTATAAATGATGAATGAACCGTAGCACAATTTGGCGACGACGACGCCTACCCGAGATAATAGAGAACAGACCTACATATATACATACATGTGTCTGAGGCTGGTGCCCAGTTTTACTATGCTTAACCTTATTCCGCGCTGGAGAATGATTCATTACACATTGTTGATTCTAATATGGGTGTTTTACTACGAACTTGTTATGTTAGTGTGTGTGTTTACGTATGTGTATGTATGCATGTAGTATTGTTATATGTAATAGTCCATGAGACAAGAAGACATACATACATTCATATTACCGGCAATCGTGTGTACATATGCTTACATAA